>JAVTVY010055015.1:0-31522 GCA_036873755.1 Hanleya hanleyi | reverse complement strand
GGCAAAAATATATATGGGTGTGGAGGCGGGGGGGGGGGGTCTGCGGGGGCGGAATCAGCCAAATCGCCCAAGCCAGATCTAAAGGATTAATGGTAGTCTCACATCACCAAGTAGTTTGAGTTGCTGGAGCCTGTAGCGTTCGAGCACCAATTCACCACTTTATTTCTTCAATCCCCATGTATTCACATGAGCGCTAATAGGAAGAGGGAAACGGGGCGGTGGCATTATATAGCAAGAATAAAAAGATCATACATTCTATGTCCATTTTCTTCACGCTTAGATCTATTTTCAGTTGGAGGATTCACAAGGCATAAGGTATATAATTACATATACCATCATACCTCATCGATTCCTACAGTGGTGAACCAGAAACATCAAGATCGAGATCAGGTGGGGATGTGAGGTGCGAGATGTGGGGTTGTAGGGCAGGGCATTTTGGGGTAACCAGCCAATCAAATTACTTCATTCATGCGACCGCCATTTTTGATTACATGACTACGGTTTCAAAAGACTCCTCGATCATATTTGATTACTTGCGCCAATCTAGTTTATGGAGAGAAGAATTTAGTATCCACAGTTCATTCCGATTGTCATTTAATTACACGAACGCTATTAAGAGAAGGATGAGTAGAAAGGGCGGTAACTCGGCTTTTATTGATTTTGGAGACTATAGCGAGAATTCGTCAGTAGTATATATTACTGATTACAGACCCCCTTTTGACGAGTGCGCAGGTGTTTCTGCGCAGATTTGGGGCGGAACCGGGGCGAGGTTTCCCAGGGGGGATTCCCCAGTGGGGGTTCCCCCATGACGATCACGTGATCAAGGCATGACTGACCTGTCTAGGCTATAGTTCCGGGACAAAGGTCAAAAATAGTTCCATGTATACATCCGCGGTGATGCGGTCTGGTGGTGATGTGGTCTGCCTCCGCGGGCAGAAAAGTAGTCCCACGGAATGTACACCGTGCCTTATAGTCATAAACTTAATCTATACGTGTTGGACGAGTCTTCACTCACCGTATACACGCAGCTCAATTAAACATAATCTATAGGTGTTGTACCATGTTAATAGGATCAGTCTAGCATCTGTACCACCCTAGGGTCGAGTGTTTATTGTCTCGTGTACCTCCGCAAGAAAACAACAAACAAAATGGCGGCTCCAGGATGGTGTGGGGATGCCCTTTCCATATCACGGCGTCGACAGTAGCGCCATCTGCACACATTGACGCAAGGGAGACAACTCGTGTGGCCTAAGGATATGGAAATAGCCGTGTTGGAGCTAGGGGAGCCACAAATGGTCCAATGGGATCGACTGAGGTATCAAAGTAAAGCCTAGGTGAAGGGGCATCTGATGGACTGGGTGTGGGGTTGAAATATCGGCATTCTGCGCATGCGCGGTGGTCCAAGGGTATGAAAATAGCCGTGTTGGAGCTAGGGGAGCCCCTAATGGTCCGATGGGATCGACTGAGGTATCAAAGTGAAGCATTCGTGGAGGGGCATCTGATGGGCTGGGTTTGGGGTTGAACTATCGGCATTCTGCGCATGCGCGGTGGCCCAAGGGTATGGAAATAGACGTTTTGGAGCTAGGGGAGGCACTAATGGGCCGATGGGGTCGAGTGAGGTATCAAAGTGAAGCTTATGTGAGGGGCATCTAATGGGCTGGGTGTGGGGTTGAAATAGCGTCATTCCGGCATGCGCGGTGGCCCAAGGGTATGAAAATAGACTTTTTGAGAGCTAGGGGAGTCCCTAATGGGCCGATGGAGTTGAGTGAGGTATCAAAGTGAAGCATTCGTGAAGGGGCATCTGATGGGTTGGGTGTGCGGTAGGAATATCATTCTGCGCATGCGCAGACGCAATGCGGAGCTCTCGTCCAATCAGAAGCGAGTATTTCAAATCCATCACAGAGCTCTCAGCCAATCAGAAGCGAGTATTTTGACCAGGTGCATTATGGGCCATATCCAAGATGGCGGCACGTATGTTCAAGATGGCGGCACATCCGGTGTCGAAAACTGGCCATTTCGTCGGGATGTGGTCACCTAGTGTCGAAAACTGGACCTTGTATTGGTCCTGCTAGACCTTTTGGAGCTAGGGGAGCCCCTAATGGGCCGATGGAGTTGTATGAGGTATCAAAGTGAAGTATATTTCAAGCATGGGTGGGTGCATGTAAAATTTTTCCTGAAAAATACGGAACACGGACTTTATCCTAAATTACGTGAAAATGCCTATATGGGGTATGGGGGGTATAGGACCATCCTGGGAAACCTACTTCTCGACATTTGCGGTATAGGTTGGGGGATCTCGTTTTCTTAGTCTCGTCAAGACAAACATGATAGGAAGTATCCCGGAGCGAATCGGTGAAATTTTTGAAAAAAATCACCGAGACCCATATATACCCATATAGTCCAATACTGGGGGTATAGGATCAATGGACGAGCCCATAAATGTTCCTAGCGATCTCTTACCCGAATATCATCCAGAGAGTGACATCTCTCGGCGCCATTGGACCATGACACGGCACTGTTTCCACCGTCATCGCCCTATTCAAGATATCTACAATTTCCCACTGACCAAGCTCACCCGTCTACGCAGCTACGTGGAAACCATCTTCAATGACCAACCTACGACCTTCACATTAAATGTAGCATTTGGGTACATCTTATGCCATAAGGTGACGGGTGAATTGCGCTATTTCTATTCCAGTGCCATCCACCCAGTGTACGACCATCCTTTCACAATCACCAATCGGGCGTCGCTAGAGACGATGCTGGACCAAGTGGAACAATTGGATGTCTTGGGATGGGCCCAACAACAACGACCCAACACCAAGTGGACAGTGAAGAGGGTGACCAATGTTACGTTTTTCCTTACCAAGCTGATCCACCACTGCCATCGGTTGAATGCGTCACTCGTGCACTGATGAATACTCAGAATGCGCAAACAACTATCTGAGGATATGTTGGCTCAACGGTATCCTGGCCTGCCCGCCGATGATTAGAATAAACGGTTCAGAGCGAACATGGCCGAAGATGGAACTTTCTGAAATGGAGGCTTCTGATTGGACAAGAATACATCTAACGGACAGGAACGAATATGAAATGGTGGCCTCTGATTGAGCAAGAGTCTTTTTGAGTTGTAAACATACCCAACGCGGCTCCCCCAGCGTGGGTATGATGTAACATTGGGGAAAATAAACTATATGAAAAAAACTTCTTGTTGTTGCTGTTCTCTCATGTGTCATCCTTGTTGTTGTTGTTGTTCTCTCTCTCTGGTCTATATCATGGCGTCAAGGCGTTATGTAAGAGCGTTAAGGCGTAACGACGGGCGTTGACGGGCGTCACTGCATTTCGATGAATTGGTGTCAATTCCATGGAATATCTAGAAAATCAGAACTTCTGAGCTATTTCACCAGGGCGTTGAAGCGGTAAGCTTGGCGTTGAAGCGGTAAGCTTGGCGTTGGCGGGCGTTGCTACAATATGACACCTCATACGACGCATTCGGACCAAGATTGGAGAACAACACAAAGTATTGGTAGTTCAAGGCAATATCTCTGGACGCCTTCCCTTGAGGAAAGAGATTCTGGGTCAAATAGATGACGGACAGATTCTGATGATGGGATCCTTTCCACATACCCCCAAAAATGCCTGTTTTCTCTACTACGGCCAGGCTGCGCATGCGCAGATTGACGCGACTTGCACTTAAAACACGCCATTCTGACTCTACCCCACACAAGCTTCACATTGATACCTCACACGACCCATTCGAACCGTGAATAGCCCATCTCTACCCCCAAACACACACCCACATACCCCCCAAAATGCCTGCTTTCTATACTACGAACAGGCTGCGCATGCGCAGACTATTGAACACGGACGAACCATTAGTGTAGTCAAGTACTCCTCCACGACAGCTTCAAAATAAGACCTCACTCGACCCGATCGGATCATTAGGGACTCACCTAGACCCCAACACGGCCACCCCGTATGGGCCTATACACCCATAGCCATGCAGTATAGGCCTATGGGCCTACCCAGGCCTCGGTGACTTTTTCCAAAAATTTCACCGTTTCGCTCCGCGACACTTCCTATCATGTTCTAAATGACGAAACGTGAAAAACAAATCCAAACAACCCTACCGCAAATGTATAGAAGTGCGTTTCCCAGGGGGGACAAACATTGATCCTATACCCCCAGTATGGGACTATATGGGTCTATATGGGGCTATATCGTACTTTTTCAAAAATTTCACCGATTCGCTCCGGGACACTTCCTATCATGTTCTAAATGACGAGACGTGAAAAACAAATCCAAACAACCCTACCGCAAATGTATAGAAGTACGTTTCGCAGGGGGACAAACATTGATCCTATACCCCCAGTATGGGACTATATGGGTATATATGGGTCTCGGTGATTTTTTTCAAAAATTTCACCGATTCGCTCCGGGATACTTCCTATCATGTTTGTCTTGACGAGACTAAGAAAACGAGACCCCCCAACCTATACCGCAAATGTCGAGAAGTAGGTTTCCCAGGATGGTCCTATACCCCCCATACCCCATATAGGCATTTTCACGTAATTTAGGATAAAGTCCGTGTTCCGTATTTTTCAGGAAAAATTTTACATGCACCCAGCCAAGCTTGAAATATACTTCACTTTGATACCTCATACAACTCCATCGGCCCATTAGGGGCTCCCCTAGCTCCAAAAGGTCTAGCAGGACCCATACAAGGTCCAGTTTTCGACACTAGGTGACCACATCCCGACGAAATGGCCAGTTTTCGACACCGGATGTGCCGCCATCTTGAACATACGTGCCGCCATCTTGGATATGGCCCATAATGCACCTGGTCAAACTACTCGCTTCTGATTGGCTGAGAACTCTGACGGATTTGAAATACTCGCTTCTGATTGGACGAGAGCTCCGCATTGCGTCTGCGCATGCGCAGAATGATATTCCTACCGCACACCCAACCCATCAGATGCCCCTTCACGAATGCTTCACTTTGATACCTCATTCAACTCCATCGGCCCATTAGGGACTCCCCTAGCTCTCAAAAAGTCTATTTTCATACCCTTGGGCCACCGCGCATGCGCGGAATGACGCTATTTCAACCCCACACCCAGCCCATTAGATGCCCCTCACATAAGCTTCACTTTGATACCTCACTCGACCCCATCGGCCCATTAGTGCCTCCCCTAGCTCCAAAACGTCTATTTCCATACCCTTGGGCCACCGCGCATGCGCAGAATGCCGATAGTTCAACCCCACACCAAGCCCATCAGATGCCCCTCCACGAATGCTTCACTTTGATACCTCAGTCGATCCCATCGGACCATTAGGGGCTCCCCTAGCTCCAACACGGCTATTTTCATACCCTTGGACCACCGCGCATGCGCAGAATGCCGATATTTCAACCCCACACCCAGTCCATCAGATGCCCCTTCACCTAGGCTTTACTTTGATACCTCAGTCGATCCCATTGGACCATTTGTGGCTCCCCTAGCTCCAACACGGCTATTTCCATATCCTTAGGCCACACGAGTTGTCTCCCTTGCGTCAATGTGTGCAGATGGCGCTACTGTCGACGCCGTGATATGGAAAGGGCATCCCCACACCATCCTGGAGCCGCCATTTTGTTTGTTGTTTTCTTGCGGAGGTACACGAGACAATAAACACTCGACCCTAGGGTGGTACAGATGCTAGACTGATCCTATTAACATGGTACAACACCTATAGATTATGTTTAATTGAGCTGCGTGTATACGGTGAGTGAAGACTCGGCCAACACGTATAGATTAAGTTTATGACTATAAGTTCTATGTAGCGCGCTGCGGCCGGGGGAAACCCCCCAGGCACGGTGTACATTCCGTGGGACTACTTTTCTGCCCGCGGAGGCAGACCACATCACCACCAGACCGCATCACAGCGGATGTATACATGGAACTATTTTTGACCTTTGTCCCGGAACTATAGCCTAGACAGGTCAGTCATGCCTTGATCACGTGATCGTCATGGGGAAACCCCCACTGGGGAATCCCCCCTGGGAAACCCCGCCCCAGTTCCGCCCCAAATCTGCGCAGAAACACCTGCGCACTCGTCAAAAGGGGGTCTGTAATCAGTAATATATACTACTTTCGTCTCACAATTCAATAAGCTTAAAACAAAGGCAATTAATTAACCGTGCTAATAACACTGATATGGTTTAGCCCCATAATGCCAATAGGTAGAAGTATGACGTTTACCGACGGATGCCTTAAGCAATAGGTGGATGCAGAAAATCCCCAGTGACGTCATGGTCAGAGGCGACGAAACAGGGAGGCTGGAATGCCAGGCCTCCACCCAATAATTTTAGCGGAAAAAAAAGAAAAAACACAAACAAGGAAAACCAAGGCAGAAAAAGATAAAAACCGATGGAGTAAAGCGAAAAATAGTAAATAAAAAAAAAAATAATAAAAATAAAATAACAATTCTGTATTGAATGCACGAGGGGCATCCTCACTCATTGCATTTATAAGCGAAACTCTGTTCGGTTCCCGAAAAGCAATAAATCTGTAACAAGATCAAAGCTTAATGATATATGATTTAATATTTAAATTATTCATACTTAAACAGGCAAATCAAATAGAGTTTACACAGGCGAAGATTTCTTGCTCGGGAATACGCTAGAATGCCTCTCCCGCCATCTAAGACCGCTCGAGCTTCCGGGACCTAGGCGGCCCCTGGGACATCACCTATTTATACTGTGATAGTGGCCCCTCCAATCAACAATTGCTTCCGTCGTGCCTGATGGTGACGTTACCAGATTATGTCAGATGGATCGTTCACCATACTAAGTGAAACCGCTCATAGCATCACCACCAAACCCCTACCATGATGTGGAGAGAGAATGGGACAAGTGGGCGAAATATGTAAACGAGACTAAATCCTTTCTGAGGAGTGAAGCGTGTCAGAATGGCAGAAAGACACTGTTTATTATTCAAAGTTCCATATAGCTGCACAGGGCACCAAAATGAGCGATTCGACTGACAAACCTGATGCAAAATGACACAGAAATGGCGACAATCGAACTAGGTCCACTAACTCAATAGGATAAAAACCGGACTGCATCAAAGCTTATACGATGACGTCCGTTGAAAGGAAGCGAAACAAGATCCATTCTCCAAGGCTTGTACAGAAAACCTCTATGATGGAGGGATGGTAAGATTTTTTAATAGTTCAAGTATCATTAAATACTTGGGGTAAGTGAATATCATTTAACGTCGCTTTCAACTATATTTCAGCCATATCACGACGTGGGGTAATATTCCTTTTCACACCCAGGAACCACATGGGTGGGGTCCTATTCCTTTTCACACCCGGGAACCCCACGGGTGCCTCAGTTAGTCGCCTCTTACGACAAGTTGTCTGAGGAGCTGAGGCCTATTCTTACCATGACCTGCGGTGTGCACGACGACATCCCAGGTCAATCCCCGGAAGACCCACGGGGCTTAAATACTTGGATATGATTGACTTTCCATCGTAGAGATAAACGTATCTCGAAATGATAGTTGTTTGCTTGAATGAAGGTAGACTTACTTGAATTGGGAGGCGAGGCTTGATTGGTTTGGGCGGGAGGGGGAGGGAGGCTTGACTCGAAGGAGGCTAGCTTGGACGGAGGAAGTGAAGCTTGATTGAGGGATGGTAAGATTTTTTAGGGGGATTGTTGTTGTCTCTGTCAATAAAATCATACATCATTGCCAGTGTTAACAAAAATGCTTCCTTGGCTAACCTCAGCGTAACGACACAATGGGCAACGACGTCGTTTGGCGCCTTTTGTGGTTGCAGATTTCCATTCCGGTGTGGAGGCTAAGAATGTCCGGTGGCTATAAGAGTGTCCGTCCTCTATCTTCTAACCTAGCTAGGACACTTTTCTCCACATTTGGGACAAGTATTTGTCATTGGTTGCAACAGGATGTCATATTGAAAGGGAAACTAATCACCAAGACATTTTTATCCATCACACCGGAAATGTCCTATTGTTTTTGTGACCTAACGTCGCTCTACGCCACATGTAACCAGACAAACCGTCCGATATCTATTCAAGCCACCATTTGAGATCAAATTGTTGCTATCACACGTTATTCTCCATTACAATCTATCTCATTTGAGCAGCTGTCCCCAAGACACAAACGCTGTAGCATTCATTGTCAAAACTGGTCACACGCTCTAGCACTGGCTTTGCGATTCCACAGGCCTGGAGTTGTTTCAATAGCAGGTGAAGCAGGTTATTGATATGATTGGTGATGCTACCAAACTAACCAAAGCTGGAATAACAGAGCAAAGAACATCTCAAGATATACATAGAGTAGATAGTTATGGTAATAGGTTATTAGAACTTTGTAAATCCCATGGAATATTCATTGCAAACGGTAGGGTTGATAGGGACCAGAGTATCGGCAAAACCACGACTACTAAAAATACTATTGTTGACTATGTAATAGGGTCCGCTGAGCTGTTGACTCGTATGAGCCTGTTCCAAGTCAGAGATTTTCACCCATTATGTTCTGATATCCACTGTCCAATTGAAGTGCAACTAACGGGTAAAATGTTAATTAATAGACACGATACAGACTGGCAAGCAAAAGTAGACACTGCCAATTCGAGAAACAATTATTCGAGGTTTGATCAAGACAAGCAGGAACTGTTTTATAATGAATTTGATGAAGCTACTATTGAGCGAATGGTGAACGAATTGAAAAGCGAGGAGGGTGATATAGAGAGTATTTGTAACGAGATAAATACAATGTTCACAACAAATGCTATGAACATTTTTGGGAATGGTAAAGGATATCAAAATAGAGGTCCTAGAAGGACTGGTGATAAGCCGTGGTTCAATAGAGAGTGTCAGATAGCACGACGGCAATTCAATTATGATCGAAAAGTTTTTAGGAGAAGAAAGTCTGATAGAAATAGAATGCGTATGTCAGAAAGCGGTAGGGTGTATAAAAAAACGTTAAATAAGGCAGAGAGAACATATAAGGAAACTCTGAGTAATAAGACTATGGATAGAAAGTCTAGTAACCCAAAAGAATTCTGGAAGCTGCTTAATGGTAAAAAAGGCAACAGCTGTAAAGCGGATGTGGAATCACTAGTGGCACATTTTAAGCAGCTAAATGAAGGTGAGCGGGAACTGAATAATGATGAATCCAATGATATTTTGGGAACCGTTACTGACACCGTAATCTCAGTAGATGATAAAATAAATGCCTCAATAACTGAAACAGAAATCCGGGAAGTCGTAAAGAACCTAAAAAATGGGAAATCGCCTGGTATAGACCGCATTCTGAATGAGTATATTAGCTGTACATTTGAAAAATTTAGAACATTGTATGTGGTATTATTTAATAAAGTGCTGGATGAAGGGAAGATACCTAGGCTGCTGGTCAACCGGCATAATTGTGCCAATCTTCAAGAAAAAGGGGGACCCAACTGATCCAGGAAATTATAGAGGTATCACACTGCTTAGCTGCCTCAGTAAAGTATTCACAGGCCTGTTAAACAAGAGACTGAGTGACTATGTTGAAGAATATAACCTATTGTCTGAAAACCAGGCTGGGTTTCGTAAGGGGTATAGTGTGTCAGACCATATTTTTTTTATTGAAATGCTTAGTCGAACTGTTTTTATTCAGGAAATCAAAGCTTTATTGTGTTTTCGTCGATTACGAAAAGGCATTCGATTCGATTTGGAGAGTCGCACTGTGGAAAATGTTATTGCAACTTGGTATAAGTGGTAAAATATTTACAGTTATACAAAACATGTACGAAGATATAAAGTCCTGCGTTAAAGTGAATGGAAATATATCTGAGTTTTTCAGTAGTACTCGAGGTTTAAGGCAGAGAGAGAATTTATCTCCTCTAATGTTTTCACTATTTGTGAATGATTTGGAAAAAGTCCTAATTACCCAGAGATATAGTGATGGTGTCGAACTTGAGTGGGACGCTATAAATGTATTTTCAAAGTTATGCTGCTTCTGTATGCAGACGATATGGTCATTTTTTCTGACACAAAAGAGGGTCTCCAAAGAGCTCTTGATGGTCTCCAGTTATACTGCGAACAATGGATGTTAACAGTGAATGTACCAAAAACAAAGGTTGTTGTTTTTAGTAAACGAAGAACAAAGAATTGCAATGCTGTTTTTACATATTCCGGAAAACAGCTTGAAACTGTTGATCATTTTAAATACTTGGGTATAGAAGTTGCATATAATGGGAGCTTTAATACATGTGTAAAGTATTTGGCAGATCAAGGCCGCAAGGCGATGTATTCTCTAATTGGAAAATGCAGGAGACAGAAACTACCAATAGAATTGCAGTTACAGTTGTTTGACATTCTCGTACTGCCTATACTTCTATATAACTGCGAAGTGTGGGGAACCAGTAATACTGAATTGATCGAGAAAATACACATATCTTTCTGTAAGCATATCTTGGGTCTTAAAGTATCCACTATGTCTGCGATGGTCTACGGTGAATTGGGCAGGTACCCCGTTAAAATAAAGATAAACGCCAGGATGATAAAGTTTTGGTGTAAATTGATAGACGGTAAGGAAACCAAATTGAGTTCAAAAATGTATCAAGTACACGCTTAAAACTAAAGTGTTGAAACTTATTCGTAAAGTGTTGAAATAACCCTTCAAGTGTGTCCACAGTGACAACACTTAAAGAGCAGTCCCTGTGGGCACACTTAAATGGTTATTTCAACACTTTACGAGTAAGTTTCAACACTTTAGTTTTAAGCGTGTAATGCTAAGTTTGCATGAAAACGGAATATATTCATCGCCATGGATTCTACGAATAAAGCACATATTGGATACTTGTGGTATGTCAGATACGTGGCACGATCAAAATAGAATATCCTCTAGATGGGTTGTTAATGCCGTGAACCTTAGACAATGTGATCAGTACAGACAGGAATGGTCATCTACTATACATGATAGTACAAAATGTGTTTTATACAGAACGATACCTAGGTGAATTGTCTTTATGTAAGAGGATAAATATGACTAGGTTTAGATTGTCTAATCATAATTTACCAATCGAAACCGGTAGATATAAAAATATACCCAGGGAAATGAGGTTATGTACCATGTGTAATGAAGGAAAGGTGGCGGATGAATATCATTTTATAGTTGAATGTAAAGGTCTAGGTCATTTAAGGGCAGAACTGATCCCAGAATATTATACTAGATCCAATAGTATATACCATTTCAAAGCACTACTTAATGCAAACCGCAAAATAACATATAAGCTGTGTACCTTTGTTAAGAGGGGCCTAGAGGCCCTCAAAATTAAATGAACAGATTGTCAGGTTAGCCGCCATGGCATTGATAATTAACATTGTATATGTGCTCCAAACTTTGTACTAAATCAGAGCAATAAACTGATTGATTGGAATAGTGGAAACAGCTGCCAAGCTAATCCAAAATGAGACAAAGTCATGGGACAAAACGTCAGATACCTATCCAGCTACTGTCATATGTGATCAATTTGTCAATGCCATTCCCGCAGTGGCTAGATATGGGTTTCACACATATCGATTTAAATCGATTTAACTTTTGATAAGCCTGGTAGCCGTCTCCACTATTCTAAACTCGTCTTCCTTTGGCTGGAATTCCGGCCCTGTAGCATGGCAGAGAAGATGTGACCATGTTTGACCTACCATTCAAGTCAGTTATAATGATTTTATCTCCAAAATGCACTATTAATTTGTTTGTCGTGAGGGTGAAAGAAGGTTCGTATGTAATATGATCATCATATTTGACCAATCAACGCAAATTTCGGTTATGACAAAGGTATTTCTTTGCGAACACGTATTGGGGTATAACGATCTTCAAACTTCTCAATGCTGTGCACAAAATATATTAACGTATTATAACCTTTTCGATTATATAATTATATTTGGGTGAAATTTGCTTGGTATTTATTAAAAAAACTATTCAAATCTGGTTGCGTACGTTGAATTACAAGGAGCTATACAGTTTCGGCGTCAATCAAGCGTGATATAATCAACGCCATGTGGGGACATTCTGCTCCGTGGATTGACCAGTCTCTCTGGCCACGAGCCCAATTAAAATTTGAAAGCAAGAAATACATCCAGCTAGCTACATTATGTTGGCACTCTCTACATTACTATTGAGCAGTCTCAGGAATTTCCTTGAAATCCAGCAGCTAGTGAACGACCTCAAAATATGAAAAAAATATTAGATCTCCTTACGTCAGTGTGGATTTGTTGTTAATCATATTGTAATGTGATATATCAATCGTAGTCACGTGACCAAACATGGCAGTCGTATAATTGGACTAACTTGATTGACTAACTTGACTGGACTAACTTAATTGAACTAACTTGATTGATCCACGCAATCCCACAAATCCCTCAACCTCATGGCACACATCCTCACTTAATCCCTGGTTTGGGTATTTATGGGCAGGTCTGTGATCAGTTGTAACTTATGACACGAGCCTGTCTTTTCCCTCTACTCCGATGTTAGGGGTCTTATGATTATCTCATTCAAGGTCTGTATGGACAGTTCCAATCAAAGCGTGACTGATAGTTCAGTACAGAAACAACGCAACATCCATAGCCTAGAATTCTACACATTTTGAGAGTCGATATCAGCAGAAACTTACATCACAGTGACACGTCGCTATCATATATTATCTACGGCCGTAGAAGGCGCCAAGCTTTAGTCGAGCATTTGAGCACTATAAAAAAAAGTATTTTTCTTATAATTAGTCGCGGGTTTGAGGGCTTCTGTAAAATCAGCCGTATGGTTAAAATCAATTTCCTTTTTTAGAACGTATATAACACAGTTATATCTATAGAATGTCATACCACTCTCCGTGATAACTGCTACAAAACTTGAGTTTTAGAGCTTTTTTGTACTACCCGGGTTAAATGCCATAAGGGTTGTTCACGTGAATCTTCACCAATACATGGTATGTCGTCATAATCTATTCCTTTTTCTCTGGCCAGAGGGCAATAGGCGGGGTGAGCTATTCAGTTCTATATATGGGAAAGTGTCCTCAATCGATGTTACCTTCACAAGGACAGGGGCAATGCCTCCATGTGTGACTGCATGAATTAAAATGACAACTTCACACGATCTTTATTTCAATGACGGTGTAATCTATGGATGGCCGTATGACGTATATTTACATTTTTATAGCAAATATCCCATTATTGATCCAGTCGATTAGAGTCGGACATCATCAACGGTATTGTAAGTGTATAGTTTAATTTGATTGCTCACTCGTTAATTACATTTGTAAACCTACGATGCGAAAGGGCGACATCGTGTTTTGGAAGACGACGTCACCCTTTGCGTTGTCGCTCACGCTTTTGATGAGGTAATGCTGGGCACACTTTTGGTCCAACTAGATCACCATACTATTGAAGTGATACGGTTATGCTGTGTCTGAGAGGCGTCCAAATCTTTGAGGTGTCGAGGACATTTGCATAACATAGCGGCTGTACTGGTCCACCCGTATTCTCGAATCTTTCGTTCTTTGTCAACGACAATAGTTTAATCTCATGTCTTCATAACCAAACGACAAACAGAGCAACCCTTGAATGACATCTCACCCCGCCTATTGCCCTTTGGCCAGAGAAAAAGGAATAGATTATGACGACATACCATGTATTGGTGAAGATTCACGTGAACAACCCTTATGGCATTTAACCCGGGTAGTACAAAAAAGCTCTAAAACTCAAGTTTTGTAGCAGTTATCACGGAGAGTGGTATGACATTCTATAGATATAACTTTGTTATATACGTTCTAAAAAAGGAAATTGATTTTAACCATACGGCTGATTTTACAGAAGCCCTCAAACCCGCGACTAATTATAAGAAAAATACTATAGTAATGAGGTGTAATGTTATACATGTAATGTTCACTTTCGACCAGATATTCCCGGAAAATTAAGCATCTTATTGCCATATAATCTTCTGTATATTCCTAATATTTACCTAATTGTTTCTCTGTAACTCGATCAGCATGAAAGGAAAGCATGTCACAGAAAACAATGTGTCTTTTCTCTTTGCAACATATGTCTTCCCTGAGTTGCAAGTGTTAATATATTAGTACGGTCATCCTGGAGACTTTTATAACGTCATCGTGATGTAATCGTGACGTAGTCGTGACGCAACAAGATGGTGCAGTCAACACTGAACGCCGTACGTCTCTTGGATGACGTGACGTTACAGCATTCGGATATCAACCTCAGTGGTGAGTACATGCGTTTAACAGTGATAGCAGCGCTTCTGTAAAGATCTACGGAAAACTAGGAGGGTTTCATTCAGGAAAGTGACCGAATCATAGCGGAAATTTAGCGGAATTCTAGCGGTACGCAGTGGAGTGAAATCGGCGTGGATTCATGTGGATTCTGTGTGCATTTGCGGCGGGCATTTTGTGTGTATATCATGATATTCAGTGGAGCGGAAAATCAACATAGCAGACGATAGTGGAGTTCGTTTTGTTTACAAACAGAAATCAGCTTAATTTCATGGAATTGATCGTCGGCGTGGGCGGTAAAGTAGCGTAAGTTGAAGTTTTTGTTTGTTTGTTGGATAATTAGCGAGCGGAAAATGAGTGCGAATCTAAAAGCACCGGCGTATTGGGAAGGTAAGAGTTATGAACTTTACCGAAAAGAGCTTGAGGCGTGGCAAGCAGTGACTGACTTAGCGAAGAATAAACAAGGCGTTGTAGTTGCGTTGAGTTTACCGGAGGAAGACAGTTTGAAAATTAGAGAAAAGGTATTTGAAGAAATACCAATTGAGGAATTGGACAGTGAAAAAGGCTTTGATCTATTGATTCAGTTGTTGAACAAAACCCTTGGCAAGGATGAGTTAGAAGATGCACTGCAGAAGTTTGAAGACTTCGAGGATTACACTAGGAGTGCTGATCAGACCATAGATCAATATATTGCCAACTTTGATCAAAAATACACAAGAATCAAGGTCAATAATCTTACTTTACCATCAGAAATTTTGGCGTTCAAACTGTTACGTAGAGCTGGACTAACGCAAGAGGAAAAACTTTTGGTGTTGACTGGAATGGATTTTGAGAAGAAGAAAACTCTTTTTGAACAAGCCAAGAAGTCGCTAAAGAAGTTCAAAGGAGGTGGCAGTACTGGTGGTGTAGGTGTTGGTGGATTGTTAGCGGGAGCGATCAGAGTGGAACCAACATTAGTGGCGAATTCCTACTACAAGTACAACAAGGGCAAAGGAGGTAAGAAATTTGAGAAAAGAAATTTCAACAAGCATAGTGGTGGTATTGGTAGGCCTGGTAATGATGAAGACAGAAATATGAATCCTGTTGGTGCAGATGGAAAACGTCTGACATGCAAATGTTGTGGATCGTATCGGCATTTCATCAGGAACTGTCCTCATGCTTGGGAAAACAGCAAGATCAAACAAGTGCACATGACCGAGGATGAAAACTGTGATGATGGTGAGGAAGAACATGGAGTTCTTTTTACTGGCTACAACAAACAAAATGTTGCAGAACTTGGGATTGAAGCCAACAATGCTGCTGTTTTGGATACGGCATGTAGTAGTACTGTCTGTGGATCCAGCTGGTTTGACAGTTACATGGACTCTTTGGATGATGCTGATAGATGCAAGATCATTAGGAAAGATAGCAACAGGATTTTCAAGTTTGGTGGCGGAACAAAATTGAAGTCACGTGGAGAATACATCATACCGGCGCATTTGGTTGGAAAGGAAGTGAGCATTAGGACGGATGTGGTTGACTCTGACATACCGTTGCTGTTATCAAGAGAAACCATGAAAAATGCCAAGATCAAGATGGATATTGAAAATGACTGCGGAAATACTTGGGATAAATGTGGCATTGAACCTGACTTCCTCAGGACATTATTGTGTATCAATCTTCAAGGATATTGAAGTGGAGAGCGTCAATGCTGTGCAGTTGACAGAACTTTCTGATAAAGATCGGCGTCGTACTCTTCTGAAGCTGCATAGGCAGTTTGCTCATCCAACTCAGGAAAAGTTGAAGGCACTTCTGAAGGATTCCGGAATTTGGGAAGACAGATATGCTGAGGATTTGGAAGATATTCAGCAGGAATGTAGAGTGTGTAAGCTGTATACACGTACCCAATTTGGGAAGACAGATATGCTGAGGATTTGGAAGATATTCAGCAGGAATGTAGAGTGTGTAAGCTGTATACACGTACCCCTCCTAGACCTGTGGTTGCCTTGCCTATGGCGAAGACCTTCAATGAAGTGGTAACGATGGATCTCAAGAAGTGGGAAAATGACAGATGGATTCTGCATTTCATTGATATGTGGTCGAGGTTTACCCAGTCAGTGTTCATCAAGAGAAAGAAGCCAGTAGAAGTGATCAATGCTATCATGCTAGTTTGGATTGGATCGTTTGGAGTGATGAAAAGCGTGCTGTATGATAATGGAGGAGAATTCAGCTCTGAGGAAAGTAGAGATGTTGCATCAGTATTTGATGTTCGTGTACATACTACAGCAGCCCAGAGTCCCTTTCAGAATGGTTTATGTGAGAAGAATCATGCAGTGACAGATACTATGCTAAGCAAGTTAAAGGAGCAGTATCCTGATACATCATTGGATGTTTTGTTGAAATGGGCTAATATGGCTAAGAACTCTCTACAAATGTGGAATGGATTCAGTAGTTATCAGCTAGTGTTTGGAAAAATCCCAACCTGCCAAACATCATGACAAACAACTTGCCAGCATTGGAGGGAGTTACTGAAAGTGAAGTTTTCGCTCAACACTTGAATGCTATGCATGATGCTAGGAAGGTTTTCATCCAAACAGAATCAGAAGAGCGGATAAGGAGAGCGCTGAGGCATAAAGTCAGGGCTTCTGAGCAAGTATTCTGCCAAGGTGATCAGGTTTACTACAAGCGGGATGGACAGAACAGATGGCTTGGTCCAGGAAAAGTGGTATGCCAAGATGGGAAGCTTGTGTTTGTGAGGCATGGTGGTGTGTTCGTGAGAGTGTCACCAAATAGGCTGATAAAGGTAGAAGATCAGTTCAAGTTCAAGAGTGACGATGACCATGATGATAATCGCATTGGCACCAAGACTTCACATGATGAACAACAGCCAACATTTGTTGAAGATTTGGAAGCTGCATCAAGTCAAGGACAGCTAGAAGATGGAACTGACAGGCAAACTGTAGGAGAGAATGAAGATGCTGAAGAAAACAGATCAAACACAGATAGAAGCAGTGTACAGACAGAAGAAGAAGGAAGTACTGAGCCTCAAGATATTGAAACAGGATATGTTCAGACAAGAAAGTCAGCTAGAATAAAGAAGAAGACAAAGACCTGCGATTGTGATGGCTGTGATGTATATGTGGCCTTCTTGACCAAGGAACAACAGGAAAGTAAGGAATGCAATGAAGCCAAAGAACAGGAACTGAAGAAATTGCAAAATTTCAAGACATATGAAGAGGTGCCATATTGTGGACAGAGCTGCATTTCTACAAGATGGGTTCTCACCCTCAAGAATGGAAAATCCAGAGCTAGGCTTGTGGCAAGAGGATTTGAAGAGAAAGAAACCATACAATGTGATTCAACAACAGTGGGGAAAAGTGCAGTACGCCTGTTTCTAACTATATCAGCGTCTCGTCAATGGACAATTAAGACAACAGACATTAAGTCTGCATTTCTACAAGGTGAAGAATTAGAGCGAGATGTGTACCTAATACCACCGAAGGAAGCTGATGTACAGGAGGGACACATCTGGAAACTCAAGAGATGCCTATTCGGATTAAGTGATGCGTCAAGACAGTTTTATCTCTCAGTGGCTGCAGAGATGACAAGACTAGGATGCCAACAGTGCAAAATAGAACCTTCGGTATATTACAAGAAAGATGAGAATGGACGGCTGGTCGGTATTATGGTGAGTCACATCGATGATTTCCTGCATGCTGGTGAGAAGATTTTTGATGAAGAAGTCATGGTTCCGTTGCGTAGCAGATTCCTTGCTGGAAAACTTGAGGAGAAGGACTTCTCATACGTTGGTTTTCAGATTCATCAGAACAAGGACAGAATCATACTTGATCAAACTGACTACGTTGAAAATGTAGATGTGAGCAGAATGGAGTTGGAGAAGACCATGCAAAAGAAGGCAGAATTGGATTCTAAAGGTCTAACTGATTACAGATCTCTGCTTGGATCTATGAATTGGATAGTTCGTGGTTCAAGACCAGATATAGCAGTTGAAATGATTGACATGAGCATAAAGAACAACTCAGCTACAGTTCAGGATCTTGTATGTGCCAGAAAAATGATGAGAAAATTGAAAGAAAGTGACTCATATGTGACATTCAGAGACTTAGGCAACTCTTCTGAGTGGAAGCTGTGTGTTTTCACAGATGCGTCCTTGGCGAATTTGTCTGATGGTGTAAGTAGTGCCATGGGACTTATTGTATTCATCACTTGCAAGGGAAAGGTGTGTCCCATCTCATGGAGAACCAACAAGATCAAGAGAGTTGTACGCTCTACACTGGCAGCTGAAAGTTTAGCGCTTGCTGTAGGATTGGAAGAAGCTGTATTCCTAGAAGCATTGCTGTTCGAAGTAATTCCAGATGCAAAGTTGCCAATTGTGGCATTTGTGGACAACAAGAGTCTTGTTGAAGCAGTCTACTCTCCCAAGCAGGTAAATGACAGAAGGCTAAGGATTGACATAGGATCAATCAAGGAAATGATTGGAAGAGAAGTAGAATCAGTGAGATGGTGTTCAGGAAAAAGTCAACTTGCAGATTGCTTGACAAAAAGAGGAGCGTCTGGAAATGAACTGCTATCTGTGTTCCAAAATGGGAGCATAGATTTTGATGTCTAGATCGCTTTAGGAACATTGGAAATCTGTACATGTGTACATAAGTTATTGTTGAAGTTATGAATGACTTTTGAACTTTGTGTTGTTGAACTTTAAGGAGCTAATGGAAATGAAATTGCCGCTGTGGATTCTAAAACAAAAAGGAAAAGAAAAAGGAGGCAATGTTAATATATTAGTACGGTCATCCTGGAGACTTTTATAACGTCATCGTGATGTAATCGTGACGTAGTCGTGACGCAACAAGATGGTGCAGTCAACACTGAACGCCGTACGTCTCTTGGATGACGTGACGTTACAGCATTCGGATATCAACCTCAGTGGTGAGTACATGCGTTTAACAGCAAGTCAGGAATATATGTCTTAGCTGGATTAAAAATTAATGGACCCGGACATTCTTTCCTGAGGGACATTTTCAACTTTTACATCTGCATGACACTTCGACGGCTACACAAACAGACTGTGGTCATCTGATGCACGAACAATATATATCCCGTCTCCATGACGACGCAAGACAATGCTTGCTGGAGAAGTATTATCCTCACGTGCGAGACATATCAATCACGCCTGATGCATACATTACCGGTACCCTTGTCCAATCAAAAGACATCATTTCAAATTTAGGTATACTACAAATACATACATATACTTAAAAGTTTCATTCTCAATCAGCTTAAAACTATTCGCAAATCAACAATAACCCTCCAAGGACAAACACTTCTACGACCAACCCTTCCCAACGCCAGAAAAAGGACATGGTACGTTTAAGCGAGAATTCGGCTCTCAATAAAGTGACATTCCAACTGCAACTTATCGAGACTTGGCCATTCTGTGTAACATCACTGAGATCTACCTTTGGGTTTATTGATATCAGGTTCGGTCATGGGCAGTATAGCAGGCGTGGTCGTCTGCGTACTGAATTCAGTATCTACAAGAGAAAAACGTAACAATGTATATTGAGATTCTATCTCACAATTTCTCATCAAGTCACAGGTGCAAGAGGGGCTGGGCGGATTATCTCCCCTCCCTCTCTGTATTGTTCAACCCATACCCATAACTTTAAGACGAAACATGTCCCTAACACTACACTTAACTCATACCCTGTATGCTTCTATGCCTTAAGGCAATAACTTCCATATTTTCTCGTTGACTCAGCCGTGTCCTACGTGTACCTTTAACATAGCGAGGACTCTATTTATGGAGAAGAGGGATGGCGGGGCAGTGGGGCACTTTTGTCACAATTACCTCTAGTCCGAGATTCCTCCTTCGGTCACAAAGACGGTTAATTCCTGACAAATCTCTGTGGCTGCGGTAAGACATT
Source organism: Hanleya hanleyi (assembly GCA_036873755.1). Lineage (NCBI taxonomy): Eukaryota > Metazoa > Mollusca > Polyplacophora > Lepidopleurida > Hanleyidae > Hanleya > Hanleya hanleyi. The sequence continues at coordinate 11,327 of JAVTVY010055015.1, read as the reverse complement.
TATAGCTCAATTAGATGAAATAGTATCATCGGTTACCTAACTCTCCGCATTCGGTAATTACCGTCATATACGAGGCAACACTGAGGAAGGCGAAAGAAAAGCCCACAGATAGGAGAGTGTCTAGCCAACGCGAGTGTATACGACCTCGTCGAAGAAAAGAATCATTCGTTTATTCTACAATACTTGCCTCACATATTTAATGCCTAATTTTCCTTCGTGAGCAACCCAATTTTGACAAGATCGGTTTCATTCATCGCCTGCTTTGATATCTGTTTTTTTTCAATAAAACCACACCTGACCTCGTTTTCTGCTTGGATGACACAGATGGAAATTGCAATGATCGTGCCAAGGTCCACTTATGACGCGAACAGCGCAACGCAAGCACACATGCATGCATTGAACCTATTGAGAAAGCATCTGTGTGGCCGTCGGATATAGCTGACGTTGTACATTGGGTCTTTCGTTTTGAAGAATGAAATAAAAAGCGCTCGTCAATCGCGAACAATGAAAACGGTTTTGTCAAAACCGACCAGAATATGGAAATATACTTTCACATCTTGTGTCCCAATTCCAATTCTATTCACGAGAATATAGATGAGTAACCAAAACGGAAGTCGATACTGTTATTGCATGCTTATACATGTAGATGACATGATAGAGATTCCGAACTTGTTTAAAGTCATCGTTGTATGTATGCGTATACGCAAATAACATTAGAGCTCCTGGTCATCTCAGGGCTATCCAGCACATCGCCTTATAATCTTATTCTCCAACATGCAGATGACATGGATGTCTCAAAGACGTCGAGGCCATATGATATGAACAAAAAAAACCAAATCCGATGCCATGACCTATAAGTTGATGCCCAATCCGATGCCATGACCTATAAGTTGATGCCCAATCTTCTTCAGGGTAACCATTCACAAGATTAAATCGCAGATATTTCGATAACTTAGATTCTCCAAATGATCCCAAATCTATTTTCCAATAATTATTCTGCCACATTTGTGAAAAAACGCGTTGCGACAAACGTTGACCTGCAGTATACATACCTGGAGCTGTGGAGACAAATCCGACCGTCGTTTTTGTGGAGAAGCCAGAGGGTGTTGTTATCGCGTAGCTGGTACTACCAATGGTATCTGCAAGAATAGAAATACATACATACCAGACTGCCCACGGTTTACATAGTAGGTGATCTTCCCCAAATAAATAGAGGATCTTACACGAGTAGCTATTTAATATGAAAGTTATGACACGAGTTGAGTAATTTTTATAAAACTCAACGAGTGTCATAACTCTCATATTAAATTGCCACGAGTGTAAGATTCTGTTTACCACATAACTATTTTAACCCTCTCTGTACCGTATCGGTACAATTGTACCGATAGAAATATAGTTCAATGATTGCCTGTTGTTGGTATATAAAAATAAAGACTTTCTAGATAAATATTTTCGTCATATTATATCTTGTTCGAAAGCTCGGAGAATAATCTATGAAATTATGTAGGCGATGATAAGTATATATTCGCTTCGTTCATGTTCATGACAGTGTTGATACCAGCTTGGAATTGTTAAAAATGCCGGTACAGATGGAGTTAAAGTAAATTATAAACAATAATTCAAAAGATTTCATTATCAAATCTACCTCAAAATTTATTTTCTTTGTTTCATTCTCGACGAAAAAACGGCCCTGGCTCAGGCGCATCACAGCCTTACAAGTTACTGTATACGCTAAGCCGATATAGTTTCAAAATGCAACAGAGCTTGAGCTCCTGTTCAGTTTTAACAGTATTTCAAAATATCGTAGATCATTTCACAAAAGAATGAAATAAATGTAATTTGTTAATTGGCTGTTCTTTATACATTATTTATTTTGGATCATGTCGTGCTACGAGTTACACTCATGTTCGCTGCAAGCGCGACATGTTGGCGAGTTATCAGCGAGGTGACGACATTATTTATTTTGGATCATGTCGTGCTACGAGTTACACTCATGTTCATCAAGCGCGACATGTCGGCGAGTTATCAGCGAGGTGACGACATATGCTATGCTGACAAGATCATTTTGAATACGTAATCTGTTTGAAGTCTCTACTCATCCAGATCTATTGCAAGAAGTAAGCAATCCTAGGGAAGAATCCATGCAGATATTGCAAAAAGAATGAACAAACGTTTACTGTCGAGATCTGACGGGATACGGTACACAAAATGGCGGGCTGGCTCGATTCGCCAAACACAAATGACAGACTACGACCGGTGCGTGAGTAGTATATACAAAAGAAGATCAAAACTGTCGAAATAAGGCATTGCGAATCATTGCGTCTTGTATGGCTATTGACAATTATAGTTTTGCAGGCCAATGCATATATCTGAATAAAATGATCGTCTTGCAGATACATGTATCTATGTTGTTGTTGCATTTGGAAAAATAATATTTCGTAGTAAAATTTTATCAATGAAAAAAATAGTTCAGTGACATAAAAACCAAGCGTAGTAATTTATTTTCTTACGTTATATGTAGTATCTAATCAGCGTGTTTGAAAGTGTTATGTCACTAGTTAGATACGATAGCTAAGTCATGGTTTTATGTCACTGAATAACAACACAGTTATGTGATAAATATATTTATTGACGATACGAAAGCTCGAGTGAGTTACGTTCGTTCGCCTGTGGCGCATTCAGTTCATGGTTGTGGTTGTGGTTTTTAGTTGTGTTTGTAAGTGAGTTTTTGCGTGTGCTGTTATAGTTGTACAAACAGGGAATACTGTTCAGCTTGGGACTACGCGGGGTATTCGGTTATTTAAGCGGGCAATTGTGTGTGCTGGTCATCGAGGTTTAGCATTGCATTCATGCTCGTACTTTCTGCCGTTTATTGCGTCACCAAATCATTCAGCACGACTGACTGGGGCCGCGCTGGTAACAATTTTTCTCTCTCACGAAACCACAATAGATATTACAACTACGACTTTGAGTGACATTCTACAACAGATAAAGAACCTGGAGAATGATTTCGGCAGCAAGTTTCTGAACTGAGACAGAATCTCCAGTTTTCAATCGCCGGACTTGCAGCAGAAGTTAGTACCGTTAGTTTGAAGAAGAAAGACAAACAGTGTATTTGAAAAAGAACTGGGAACAAAAACCAGCTCGAGCATATCTCAGCTATAGAGAATAGGCTGGATTAATCATGCATGTGTGCGTTCGAGAACGGAGACGCTTCGCATCTTGATGAAATTTTATGAAATTTAACAGATCACTTGATAAAGGCTCCGACATGAGAGTCGAAAGCTTGTGCATTCAATATGTTTACGTGGAGTACAGCTCAGAAGTTTGTCTATTTCTATAATGACGCTTCGCATGTTTGCGAAAGTCTGCTGACTACACTCGAAAGTCAAACCAGCTCCTTTCTCGGAGCATCCATTTCGTTCCATGATCGGTGTTTAAACTTATCTTGGTATCTGGAACTCAACCCTGGTTGCGGTCAAATACACGATACATCGGCGCATGCCTTTCCTCCTGAGGTTTTTCCTATCCAGACGTGCTATTTCAAGTACCAAGTCCAGGTGGACACGCTGTCCAAGAAGCGTACTGATGAGTATTAAGGGCAAATCTACGAAGATTCAAAATTACTGACCGAAATGATAGTCATAGGCAGTGTTTGCTAAATATCTCCAAAATGGCTACAAGGATTTGGATGAAAATTTCGCATACATTGGTTCAGATTGTTGTGGTTATTCCAATGCAATTAGAAATCAAATATATTCCTATTTCACCAAGAAATCACTCGTGCAACTTACCGCATTGAACTGTAAGGATGCCAGGGTGCATTGCTTGGATAGGAATTTAAAAACGCCCAATAAACTTCCTTTAAATCAATCACAAGAAGATCCCACATGGATAATTGGGAAAGGAATTGAGAATGGCTTCAAAATTGAAAATTTGCAAGCAGGAAATGAGTGACAAATGATCCGCCATGGCATCTTCTTCACTTTACTTGTCGCTTGGAATTATGGGTAGGTAATATTCGCTGTATTGTTTACAATATTACTAATAGTACAGAATAAAAATTATGATATTACCGTCCTTGACAACTGGACACAGAGCAAGATCGTCACTTATATCAAGTGAAATACTACCTGCCAAGGGAGACACAATGAAGCAAATGTTGGATTATTAACCTCTTGCCATGTGTATTTTTACGTTCTTTTCAAAAGCTCCGCCCCGCCATTTTCATCGTCACAAACTGGCTGGGTCAAGCACCTTGTCTGCATAAACATGCGCCGGAAATCTAACATTCATTCAACATCCCGAAGTGTAACGAATCCTTACATGTTCCCTTAGTATGTATTAATGGATTGTCATAATATCAATTAAATCGTCTATTGATTAATAATTATCCTTTAGTGAAGGGACTATATATCTGGGTGGTTTGCCTCAGTTGTTGGGAGTTAAATGGCATTCGGGGTTTTCCGACGATTCCTGCGGAAATCAGCGAACCATGACGTCACCATGCATCATGCACTCCAAGTTATTTTTGTCAATTTTTGTAAATGGATTTAGTAAATACATTCTATAGGACACTAGTCGTTTCTTACTTGCGCAATAATTCTTTTTGCATTTTTAGTATCTGATACCTGTAGTACTATTTTGCTGGGCATTTTTATTCATATACTCGATCAGATACGAATTGCTGGCGGACGATAGTGTGGCGTAAGTGTGGAATCCTCCAACACAACAACAACACATGGAGGAAAGCGACCCATCAATTGTGGTTTGTATCTGTCCAAAAACTGTTTGTATAGGCAATAATCATGCTTGTATATAGTTGGTAATATGATAGTTAAGTGCAATACTCTTCTATGAGCGTGAATAAATATGTCAGAACAGGTCAGAACTCTACGCAACGCATGTTTACCTTGTAGCAGGTCATAACTCAATGACCATGTGCTCCATTCTTATGTAAAACGGGGGGAGTATACTGTATAAACACACATGTAGATTAACCCCCCCCAAATATTCGTCGTGTATACTCGTGTAATATGGTTCTATGTCTGCTGTATTCGGTAATCAAGGGTTAAATTTACCAACTGAATATTCAACTCAGCTGTAAAAGAAGTACTTGCAGAAAATGGCAGTGCAACATTTACATCCTGTGCTCATTTCCTGTTTGTAAATTTTCAGTTTTGAAGCCATTCTCAATTCCTTTCCCAATTATCCGTGTGGGATCTTCTTGTGATTGATTTAAAGGAAGTTTATTGGGCATTTTTAAATTTCTATCCAAGTAATGCACCCAGGCATCCTTACAGTTCAATGCGGTAAGTTGCAAGAGTGATTTCTTGGTGAAATAGGAATATATTTGATTTCTAATTGCATTGAAATAACCACAACAATCTGAACCAATGTATGCGAAATTTTCATCCAAATCCTTGTAGCCATTTTGGAGATATTTGGCAAACACTGCCTATGACTATCATTTCGATCAGTAATTTTCAATCTTCTTAGGTTTGCCCTTAACACAGAATATAGTAGCACTTGCAGGAAAAGAGATAAGAATCTCAGAGATAAGTATTGTTTTGTTTTGTTATATATACTTGAGCAATTGCCTATAATATACACTACATTTCGAACGAACAGAATTTTCAGACAACGCTTAATATGAATATGGGCATGGTTAAGCAAACATTATTGCGAAAGTAGTATTAGAATGTAGTCCAATGGAGAAGAATAGGAACATGTAAATTGCTTAACAGACAGGATCTTTAAAGGGCAGGGCAATCGAATGTTACCGGTATATGTCACACAGGGCGTTATAATTGAGTTTCCCCTCTAAGACATACAGCTAACGGGTGAGTTGAGCATTTGCATTGTCTCAAATATATTGTATTAAACATGTCAAATCAATAGAACAGACAGAATCTCTGGGCTTGGGATTATTGCCATTGTCCGTTTGTCTTTCAGCTGGTGGTCTTAGTAAAATCATTCAATTTCCAGCATATGTCTAACAAAAGCTGTATTTCACACACAGCAACATGTGCTGGTTGGTATATTTAGATACAATGATGGCTTCCTTGAAGAGAATCTATGCTAAAAGGAAAATTGTCAACGATTCTCAGTTGCAAATATTGTCTATTATTTAGTTGTTTTTCTGAGTCAAAGTGAAAACAGAACGAAGAATTATTACAGTGACAATATCATACAGAAGAAATTTTTTATTTGCTCTCAATTCTGTGTTGTTATGGGAAATATTGAGGACGTTCAACGCTTTCCATGCTCCTTATATGGATATAAATCATAAATCTCTTTTATCATATTCTATTGAGAAAATGGGCAAGAATTAATGGTTTGTTTTCCGCTAATGGACGGTTTACAGCATCAAGATTTAGCTTATCCGTAACCTTAAAATATCCATTAGGAATGTAGAATATACACTGGTATTCGCACTGATGAAAACGCCAGGGAATTATCTTCAGGTATCTATTTCTAAATATACATACTATTAAAGATATGTTTCGAGGGGGAAATGTCCGCAAATGTTTCTTTTATTTTTAATATTGCTGTATAATCACCTTATTCCCCGTTATAGGATTCATGTAGCGCTAGCTCTCTTAATCGTGGCGCTCAGTTTATACGAGATTTTTCATTTGAAAACAGAGTTACTGTGCATTAAATGAGTACTAGAGAGTACAATAGAGAAGTTTTCGTCTTGTGTTCAGCCTTGGCTGCATTTGTAGAAGCCTTGATGGCATATGATGTGTAAGCATTGGTGGCATGTTATGAACGCCTTGGTGGCGTATTTTGTTATTAGCCAATGTGACTCAGAGACTGTTCACGTGTCGATAGTGACTGAAGTCTTGGTGGCGTGATAAAGTACAGTTGTAGTGCTGGCCGAGTTCTGCAAAAGCTGATGTAAACCTATGCCCGCCTTACCACCTCCGATTATACGTACGATAATGAACTAAAATAAATGAAATTGACCAAGTACGACGAAGTACTGCACTGATTGTCGTCTTTTCGATTTTCTTTTTTTTTTTATTCAAGAAGCATCATTCTGACTCCTGTTCTTGCATGGGTCTGCTCGGCTCCAGAATTTACTAATATGTCGTCATTTTGACTTCTGTTTTGCATCGGTCTTGGTCGGCTTCAGAATTTACTAATATGTTGTCATTTGAATTTTTGTTTTTGCATCGGTCTGGCCGGCTCCAGAACTTAAAATATGGCGTCATTTTCACATTCGCTTTGCATCAGTCTGGTTGACTCCAGAATTTCCTTTTTTATCAGCATTCTGTTATTCAAACAGACAACAGGTGACATGTTTTGAAGCCCCCAATCATGGTAATGGCTACTAATGGGTCATGGGTATCAGAATTTTGTTTGACTTTTATATTTTTGATGCAAATATGACTAAATAAATACAGTTTGAATTTTTCTCAACTGATACAAGTTCACACGAGTCCTATTTTGCCTTTCATGAACTTAAGTGTTTTAATTCAATGAAATGCAGGCTGAGAGATCACTACAATAATTGGATGGTTCCGCCGATCATCTTGTGCCAAGAGCGGTACGCCACCTAGTGGCATCTGGGCGTACGGTACGCTACATGTAGTTGTCCTCGAAAGGCATTCGACAGCTTTTTGGTCTGTAATTTTCTCTGCTAACTTAATATGGAAATCATACGCGCGTGACATCATAGAATGTTCTAGTCTATAACGTATTTTCATGTTCGGGAACAATATCAAATGTTTATTTGGTTCTGAAGTTTACGAGTCACGTGATCGCAGTAAAACTACATGCTAGATAATTAATTAGTATTTGTCGTGCACGTACTGTATGTAGATGAAATATTTCTACCTATAAATTAACCCAAGTCAGCAGTAAGACTTTTCATTAATTTCCTTCGGTGTGTTATCATTTCCGTTTGATTTGTTCAAGAGCGCACGCACACGCACACACAATAGCCCCTGTGCGTAAATGTATCGGCTCAGAGCCAAGAAGCCGCTGCGGCTTGTGAGTGGGAATTTGTAGGCCCCTGGAACTCATGGTAGTGCACCAGTTTTTCGGAGGTGACGGGTTTTGACGAACATTTTACTGCCTAACAGACAGGTAGTCTATTCCAGGTATACTGGGTGCAAATATGACTAACTGGTCTTAATGTTTATATACCAATTGCTGGTTGGCAAGGAGAGGACCTTCGGTTGCGTGCCCTGGCAGACGATGATTTAAACAAAGAAGTTCAGTGTCTCTTAATTTGGGACTTTGAGAATATATATGCGTATTCGGCGTCATAGTTTATATTATTTTAGTTGTCTTTTCTTTCTGTATCAGTCGAATGCAGCATCGCAAAGGACCTGCTTCATGTGTTAGTTTGTAAATAATTTATATTCGTTTGAGGAACGAATTAGAATATAAATATATTTACTGGAGTTACGTTCGTTCGCCTGTGGTTTTAGGGCGCATTCAGTTCAGGGTTGTGGTTGTAATGTCATCGGGTGGTTTTTAGTCGAGTATGTTTGTAAGTGGGTTTTGCGTGTGCTCACGGTGGGAGGGCAAACAACCCTCTGAGAGAGGAAAGTGCATTCTGGGATGGATGTAACTACGATGTTGCGAGGAAAATGTCAGCTACCGGTGACCAAGGTGAGAAATGATCGCGTGTATTATGATTATTACGGGCGATAATCTTGCCCGATATTTTGCGTTGAAGGCCCATACCAATATAGATTCGGGATACACTTTCATACAATGTATTTCATAATGCATATGACCAAGAGAACGTGTACAACTCGGGCACTACATTTGCCAGAGCGAATCAAACGTGCCATATTGGACAGAAAAATAGTGATTTAAAGAAACTGAGATCACCGAGAGCTTTAGTTTTCAGGCATATGAAATATATCGATGGTGTAATCATATGCAGAACGTTGTTCAATAGTGGCCTACGTGATTAAACGCTCATTCATGGGTTTAAATATTTGGCGAATGTAACCCGTTTGCAGGGAGGTTCACACTATGAATGTAGGCGATTGTAACGCCGATGTCAAGAGTAACAGTCACTTTCGAGAACACTGCTTGGTCGCCTCTCGGTGAATGTTTCTTATGTGAATGGCCAACCAATGAGACCATAAACGTGATGTAAATATATTAAAGAATCATACGTGAGATGACAGGCTGTATGGGATCATATTTTGTGGAATGATCGCTTTCTGAGAGACCATAAACGTGATGTAAATATATTAAAGAATCATACGTGAGATGACAGGCTGTATGGGATCATATTTTGTGGAATGATCGCTTTCTGAGAGTGAGTTCTGTGAGATGCATTCCAGAAGATTCCAGTTTCTGAGTGTGTATCACTTGCTCTATATTTCTAGTTCCATGTGAGTTACTGGTATCCCACTGTCATGTAGAAAAAATCTTCTACCATGTATTTTCGAGAGAATAAGTCCTGCAAAAAGACCATTTCTTATTCCAGGAACACGCGCTGTCAGGAAGGGAAAATGTAGCTTGACACTGAATAGGGTGAAACGGCGGAGAAGAAACACTGGAGAACCTGATAGGATGATAATAGCATCATACAAATTTTGCAATAAAATTTGTCCAATTGAATAACTCAAAAAACATATTAAACACCGACACCTTCTGATTTGTACATGCTATATTCTAGATCTGAATACTAAGTTCACCGCTATGTTATTTGGGTTCGACGCGGTAGCTTAGATATGATAGCCGCCGCCTTGCTACGGTAGGAGCCAGTTTCAATGGAAGTCTGCAATCAATTCACGGTTTACCAAGACATAAAACTGCTATGCCAATACTTTTTGCCCCTTCCGCTTCGAATACCACCTTCTTTCGCGCTATATATCGCCCATAATATTAGTTAGACACCATTTTTAATCATCACATATGCTCAGTGTTTGGGACGTTTTCTTAAACTCGCTCGCTGGTGGGATTTTGCTGGAGTGAAAAGGAGTCGTCCTGTCCATGTTGCAGCGGACAGCTGCGTTCGTGGATATCTGGTGGAGGTTCGAATTTCGGAATTTCGTCTGTGCTTTTCCGAGAGGGTGAGTCCATATTTGTTGAAAACGGCTACCGGGCCTATGAGATCGTGAGTAGAAGTGGTGTCTAACTAATATTATGGGCGATATATAGCGCGAAGGAAGGTGGTATTTGAAGCGGAAGGGGACAAAGAATGATCGCAGTTTTATGTCTTGGTAAGCCGCGAATTGATTACAGGCTTCGATTGAAACTAGGTCCTACCGTTGCAAGGTGGCGGCTATCATATCTAAGCTATCGCGTCCAACTCAAATAACATAGCGGTGAACTTAGACAATTAGTTTTAGCTATATTCCAGTGTGCTAGAAATCAAGTTGCCTAAAGTAATGTGCCAGTGACCCGTGTGACGGTCAGGTGTAAGAAAACGACTCGTAGTAAAACGAGGTGAATGTTAACGGAGTGCAGCTTCTTATTCAGAATATACCAGTCTGTTGTAAGGCCCGACGCCGACGAAGACGAAGCATAGGTCAAAGTGACTTTGTACAGCGATGGACAGTAGTGGGGAAAATGGTCCCTGAAACGTTGAGGAATCAGGGTGGAGGATGGGTCTTGGGGATCAGTTAGTGACGAGGGAGTAGATAGCTGCCATTCGCCATATTTTCAGCATATTTCTTGTACATGCACTCTAGCTGTGTTTTTCTTGACTGAAGTCCAGTTGTTCCACAATTAAACATTCTTTAAAATTTCCCATATAATGCTTGAAGAGAGATATACACTCTAGAACTTTATTCTAGTCTCTCCTTCATTTTTAGCTCATCTGGGCCGAAGGCCCGATGGGTCAATGCCATGGCCTGATTGCCCGTCGTCCGTCGTTAGTCGTGCGTCGTCCGTAAACATCTTCTTCTCTGAAACCACTTGACCGATTAAGCTGAAACTTGGCATGCATGTTTCCCCCAATGAGTACACCAGAATATGTTCATGCGGTGTCGATATGATTTTAAATTTGGCTGCATGGCGGTCATGCATCTTGAACTTGCCAGTGAAATCTTGTCATTATTTTTCGGTAACTACCTTCATGGATCTTTCTCAAATTTGGTACACCGATTCCCCTTTGGGTCTAGTTGTACAGCATGTGTACTTTAGTTCAATTTGAATATTCAATATGACCACCAGGCGGCCAACTTGGATTTCCCCATGAAACATTGTTATCGTGATTTCTCAGGAAGTACTGCATGGATCTTTCTCAGATTTGGTACACAGGTTCCCCTTGGGGTCTAGGTGTGCAAGATTCTTTCTCTGATTCGAAAATCCAATAACGGCCATCAGGCGACCATCTTGGATTT
>JAVTVY010055014.1:0-31536 GCA_036873755.1 Hanleya hanleyi | reverse complement strand
GTGCTTCGATCCAAGAGATATAATCAGGATTCAGACACTTTCAAAGTTTCAACATTACTGCGCATACCGGATCCCTTCAGTATTAAGTTTTGTATCATCTTACTATTTTCGAGCATGGTATCTTAAAAGAGATAACACAAACTAGCCCAGTAAACAGAACAGAAATAGCATTCGTTCCTCATTATAAAATCTTAAGTATGTTTCATAGCTCATGCGAAAGTGTCAGATTTGTCTTCGCTTCCAGTACCCAATGATGACACGTGCGAAACAAAAAAATACTAAATACTACAAAACGAAGATGAAGGATCCTCTGGACATTCCCTTTCAGACTAACTTTGCTCATTTCACTTGTACTATAACAACCGACGTCAAGTACAGTTTCTAGAAATCTTGAAACTCCTGAAACTTAGAAAGTTAACATCTTGGTGTTTTCCAGTGTCCCTTTCTCGATCTTTTTCGCTCAAATTCGAAATTCTGCAAACAAAATTTCAAATCATTCATTTGTTCTTAGTAACAATGGACAAAAAGATCCTCTTGTTATTAGCTTACAATTATCGGACAATGGTGGGCGCCAAGATCCTTCAGGATCTCTCGTTATATATCAGATTTATCCACTTTTGCATCGACGGACCGAAATTAAATAATACTATTGTTTGATGCAAGTGTGCCCAATCCACTGAATCAAACGCTTTTTCAAAGTCAAGCAGTAATAGCATCCCTGGTGATCCTCGGTATATTGCATTAAATCGTATGTTGATCTTGTGTTTTCATCAATATATCTTCCGGGTATAAAGCCGTTTAAGGTGGGGTAAATACTTTTTACGGGGCTAGTCCCGTAGGGACTAATGGTCCTGTCTTAAAGTGAAGAAAACTTGAGCACCGGCGCTGTGTCTTGCTAACACAGAAAAAGATAGAGTTCTTGCACGACAAGAAAGAGGTCTGAAACTTCCTTCTTTAGCGTGTCCAGGTTTCTGTGTTTTTAATGTTCGTGTATAGTTTCAGGTCTGATATCTTCAAGTTACATTTGTATTTATCTAATTTTATGCGTGTATTTGTTAATTTTCCAGTGGCACACTGGCACTACTTTCCTACTCAAAATATATGTCGTCTGCTAAACCACAGATTTTGAGAGGCGCATGTTGAGTGATTTTGTGGGGCTAACTCATTCTCATTAGAAAGCGTGTCCGGGCAGTAATTTAGTCTTAAATAATACCAGTATAAGTGTAATTCATTTTAGAAAACAATGGGATCTTTCACTTTGCCTGTATTCGTTTACATTTTCATAAAATATGTGTGTTGAGTTACAGTTTGGAATTTTCGCCATTTGAGCTTACCCCTCAAGACCCTCACCATTATCTTTTTATGGTAATTTTCTAAAATCCAGTGGTGGTCAAATCATTTACATAATAATTTTCCTGTATTCAGAAATGTTGTCTCTCCATTCTACTTCCGAAATATTCTTGGAATGTTGCAAGCATTTCCCTGATCTACACAATACGAGCTCTACATATTACATGCACCCAGTGTCTTTATGAAGAAAGGTGACAGGGGAGATAACCCCCACCATAACAACAACATATATTCTCCATACAGTAGTTGGTGTTGATTTGTAATGCCAAGTTATATGTAGAAGGATCGTAACTGTTAAGGAGAGTTAACCTTGTTCCCACAGCCGCGCACAGAAGTTCTTCCTACAGCAATAGGATATATATAACGGCTATATTTAGGAAAGCGTAAAGTCCCCTAGGAACAAGGTTTGCCACAAACCAGTTCTGTTTCTGTTTTCCGCCATCTTTTAAGCTAAAAGTGATTCACGTAAATTAAATCTTCATTTTCTGTCGAACATTTGCACCCTACTGAATTGACAAGTATGATTATAGGTGAATGCACCAGTCCATTTGTCATGCGACCATGACCTGTAGATTGGATCACTTCACATTGAAGCCGGATAACAGCTGCAATGTTATAATGAGGCAACATATGATTGTATATCAGACATGTCGACAGTCCATGGTAGCTACCATTTGTCTTGGCAACAGTCCATTTGACGAATCATTGGCCAAGGTTACACGGTTCACGTCAGTTCGGACTGACCGTATTTTGACCTACCATGGACTGTCGATCGATCTGATGATGATACCATGGACTGTCGTAATATCAGACAGACAGAGAATAAACTATTAATGGTTCATATTCCTCTTAAACACACACACAACTCAAAGGAATCGAGAGATAAATGAGTCAGTGATACATGAAGCAGGAAGTAAGTTCCCACGTGTTCATTTTGTGCTCATTTCCTTGCACTGTAATTCGATGCTAATACCTACCATGGACTGTCCACCAACACCTAAAAACACCTCTCCCCGCAAAAATGTTTAAAAGTTTTGTTAGCTTGAAATAGTAATAACCCTACATTTGGTGACAATATAGTACGATATCTCTCCATCAAAAAATGACTGGACACCAGTAACCATACCTGTCATCGATACGCTGAAAATCGTTCATTTTCGGCTGTGGTCACTGTCGTCTGGTCAGACACACGCCCACGCTTGATAACGGAAGCACCGAAAAACCTACCATTGACTGTGATTTGACAGGTGACCGGCGGTGTTTACCTATAATCATACTTGTCAATTCAGTAGGGTGATTTGTCTACAGGATTATCTGTCAATTCAGCCAGCTGTCAATATTTTCATAACCAGAGATCAAGAGCTTGGTAATTGGTGTCAATCCGGTACCCGTACTTTGGATCTGTGCGGTTTTCGGACTTGGAATGATCGTCGGATAAGTTGACTCTTGTAGCGAATCCATGCGTGCATACCACAAGTGCTTCTCTCTATCGTTCTATGTTCCACCCCCAACCCGATATAGTATAGGGTTGGGGGTGGAACATAGAACGGTAGATAGAAGCACCTGTGGTGCATACTTCCAACTTTCATATGTCTGGCTAAAATAATTTTGCTTTTATGAATGTTCGTATAACTCAGAAACTCTAGCTGTGATAGCTGAATATAGGGTATAGGGAGCGTGGCATTCCCATCACATTCAGCAACAACAATAAAAAGAATAGACTCCTTAGCCGATGTTTTCGGGCTAGATGTACGTGATGAATTAGACCCAGGTGCCTGTCCCCTCTGCAGAGTGTGCCATTGACCTTTCGCCAGCGTCGATATAAACATGCAGTTTTTTTATTCCATTACTGGTGACAATTTTGTTGGATAAATAAAGCTGGATTCCTTTGAATATCTTTGCACCAAAAATATGTCGAATTCTAACTAGTAAGTCTCGTTATTTCACACAAATGATGCACCCACCAAGAAAAAAATCCACCATCAAGTTTGAGGAGCAGTCATTATCTACTGCTGTTGATTTCCTATGCAATGTTTGCCAGTGAACCACATTGTGAAGGAGAACAATTAGTGCTCCCTTGTCGTGGCGCGCTGTTCAGTGCGGTCAGAAATTGCTCCACAACAAATGTTTACGGTAAGGAAACTGAATTTCACCAGTTCTGACAAATAGTCAGAAAATCAACTCATCGGAAAATACTATGTTTAGCAAATATCTGAATTGCTTCATGGAAATCCAAGCATTTGAAATGGTCGATAGCTTTTTCAATGGTGTAAATACGGATGTGGTCTGCTTCATTTGGTCGAGAGAAATGTGTGAAACTACAAATTGCATGGCTCTTCGCCATGGGACTGAACATCAACGAGTTAGGGGAATTATTCCAACAGCCTATTTAACATTTAAATAGCCCCGTTTCAGTGCCTAAGGCTCTAGTTAATTCTTTGTGTGATTGCTGCAGCCCCAATTTTGTAAGAAATATTAAGAAGAGTGATGGGTCTCCAGTTCTTCAGAAATTGCTTTGCTTTACCCTCTTTCGGTAAGCATGTAATGACTCATTGTCTCTGTGTTATTGATAGAGAATCATTATTATACGCATAATTCAATGTATTCAATAAATATTTATTCAAATCTCTCCCAAAATATTTGAAAAATTCTGCTGTGTAGCCATCCGATCCTGGGCTTTTTCGTTATTCATCGTTTTTAAAGCGTCCAAGATCTCCTCTTTGGACGATTCCCCTTAAGATCATTTTATTGTTCTGCATTTAATTTGGATACCTTGTTTTCCAATAGCTCATCTAAATTAATTGGACTAGTTTCGTTTTTGTTATAAAGTCGTTTATAATATCTTTTGGTGTCTTCTACTATATGTTTTGGTTCTGTAATGATTTGATCTTCAGAATTTTGAATCCGAGTAATTGATTTTTTAATATAATTTCGATGTTCCAGCTTCAAAAAATATTTAGTCGGTTTTTCATCATATTCTGCCAATTTCGCTTTGTACCAGTAATTAGGCCATCATCCTTATTTTTATTTATTTTTTCTAATTCATCTTTTATCGTTCTTATCTCTTGCAGTGTTGTATTTTTGTAATCAATGTCATTCTCTAGTTTTTGCTCTAAGTTTTGTAATTCAGCCGATAGTTCGGTTTCCTTAACTTTTGACTGTCGTTTTTTATTAGATGAATATGCTATAGTCTTCCCTCTAATTTTTAAAGCATAACATTTAATTTAAAATGACATTCAGTCTACCAAAGTGGGAACAACTCAGTGTGGTGTATCTTTTGCAGAGTAAATAGAACAGCGAAACCAGTCTAAATTTCAAAAGAGGGAAAATGGAAGGGAGATCCAACTGGGGGAAGTTCGTCATGTAAGGATCTTCAAACCGGGAACACCGTGTACAATACAGCTTGTCGGGAAGCTTTTCCAGGTTTAACAAGGTTCCCTACATGTAGTCACATATTGTGTTTTCCTTACATGACGAATTGTATCTCATGAACATGACAGGAGTGCTGAGAAATGAAGATGTTGTCCAATTTTGAGCCAAGCGTTTTATTTTAGGGTTTCAAAGCGACATATCTGCCATATTGGAGAACAATAGTCTACAATCAACCAACCACCACCACCCTGACCACCATTCTAGTCTAGTTTCTGACTGATGATCTCTTTCTACAAACTCTTTCTTGATCCCTTACACGAAGGATGAACCGAAGATGTCCCTGTTGGACTTTGTTTTCCCCTAGGGCTATACTTCCAGAAAGGAGCATCACAATAAGCTCCAAAAATAATTCGTAGCAAATTTGTGATACTCCTATGAACAAATCACACACAGCCATAATAATATATTTTTAAGATTTCAACTTTTTGGTGCCATTAGTTGGATCTTAAAAGAAGCAGAATATGCATAAAGTTAACCCGAAAGAAAAGGCAAATCGTGGGATTCATAAGTATGTAGGACAGGTTTTTAAAACATTTTCTCGACAAATTATGCAATGATGCACACAGAAATATATATCGAAGCGAACTATAAGGCAAGCAGCATATATACGGTCTGCAACGGAGGGTAGACATATTCAGGGAATAATCGTGAATGGATCAGGCTGCACATCCACTCAATTTCAGGGATTTTACCTGAAATCCAGGGATAATTTCCTGAAATTCAGGTATATCATCCATCAATTAAAGCTAAATTACCTCATTTTTTAGGGGATTTTACGTACCTTATTAATCCTCTCGTTCATGGATCCTTTTTCTTAAATTCAGGAAATTATCCCTGGATTTCAGGTAAAATCCCTGAAATTGACTTGTTGATGTGCAGCCTGATTTATTCAGGATTATTCCCTGAATATTTCTGAGAGTGATATAATGTGCGTATAAAGAAATACATACCGTATAGCAAGTAACTTGAATATTAGAAGTTTGTTACGACATGGATCATGCACTGTTCCATGGTTACGATAATATTTCACTGCGTAATATCTGGTAACATATTTTGCTTCTGCCACTATCTCGGGGAAATCTTACGTAAACTAACCTTTGGCTTTTTACATTACACTGTAAATAAATGGGACGCTGAGGTGTGCGGCGAGTGTTCAAGATTCAACACGCGTGTTAAAGTTGTGAACGTTTATGTTAAGAGTTTGGAATGCTATTGTTTAAACTTTTAATGCCTGTGTTCTGCATTTGAATACCTGCGTTAATGGTTTGAATGCTACAGTTCAAAAATGAACATTGAAGTTAACAATTTGAACATAAAGTGAACAATTTGAACACAATTACGGGTTCAATAAGTGTTATAATTTGAGCACCTCAGTTTACAGTGTAGTTCCCGTCGATATCTTACTCGGAAATTAGTTCAACCTCTTAAATGACAAGGCGGAGTTATTTCCTCGTTACATCACCTTACTAACAAGCCAGAGTTTATCTTTGTTTATATCGATTTCCGTTGTTTTCCACTACTATACTTTATCCATTTTCATTGCTAATAAAAATAATACCAGGAACCCGCTGAAAACTGGCCGGAATATTTACAAACCCGATTCCCATTGCATCCGGAAATCAACAGGGAGACCTTCTGGAATTGGAAACCTGGGTATTCCGCCTAGTTTCCGGCAAATCTGAACAGGAATTTTTAACTCAGTGGAGGTCGAATATGTGGTTTTCTAGTCAGTCAATCAAATTACTCCCTCGATAATACGACTGTCATATTCGATTTCGTCATACAAGAGGCTTTATGGAAGATTCAAAACTCGTGATGACGGTTAATCTCCCGGGATTTGTGGGGTTGACGGATTTGTGGGGTAGGCTACGGCTATTTATGATCACGCGGCAGTTTCCTACTCCATACAAATAATTACAGCATCTATTCATGAGAAAACAGAGGTTTGAACAGACTCGAGAAATCTGGAAAAATACAGGCTTTTCATACCGCTGTCTGTCTGTCTGTCTGTTTTCATATTGTCTGGGCTTACAGAAGATACAGATATGAATAATTTTCGAATCATCTAAGGGGTATTGTAGATCTTTAATTTGATGAAGTAGGACAGCACTTGACTCGAAAATGGCGGTTTCCTTTGGGTTACGTCGGTAGAGTTTGACTGATTGGCTGACGAAATGCATCACCTGGTGTTGATTTCAGGGTATTCCCCCTTGTAAACTGGAAGTGGATACACACGATCCCAGGGTCAGTCTTACCGCGTATATAGATGACCCAGATGGTTACAGGTTGTCTATACCTCGTGTGATATTAATACGATGTTCTAAATGTCATTATAAGAATATTACTCAACCCATTTCATTTATTACAAAGACAACATTGTACAAGTTAATGTAACCGATATCATATAAAACTGAAAGATTTACACAGGTTGATCCATCAGAGGTCATCAAATTGTTGTAATCGGTTGATGACCCAATGAAAGAATGAAAGAAATCCAATGTTCCGATCAATCGGGGCATCCTCCCCACAGCGCATGCTCCATTTCACAGGCTCATTTACCATCCCTGCCTCCAATAGCGGAAGTTGACCTTTACTACGTTGCTATGACGTATAGGGGAAAACCAACGAACGCACGGTTCAGTTTGAATCCGGCCGAACAACTCCTTCAGTGTTGCACATGAGCGAACTACTTTTCATATGCTCTGTCCAGATAAACAGGGGAAATTATCTCCAGATAATTCTTTTCAACGCTAGGTCAACAGAAGTATTATGCAGACTTGAAAAGTAATCGAAATGTTCGGTAAACATCTATATATGATGTCACTTCAGGCGATGTGCGCGAAGGCCCCGAATCCGGTCCAACAATCTGACTGGTGGTTGGGGTGTTATTAGACCCCCAGCGAGGTGGTTGTCAATCGGGAGTCTATTCTGGCACATCAGCACTATTTTACACTGAAAAATATACCCGTTCGCAACTTCAGGGGTATCTTCGGTGGCGGATATCTTTCGAAGAACATGGACTCCATATTAAGTTTCGAATGTTTGTGCTACCGGTATACCGCATCCTGGATTCCAGAGCAGTCCTTGTACAGTTTCGGCAGTCTATTACATAATCTGTGGTCAAAGGGAGATAATTCTCAGGATAACACACGTTCCCACCTCAGTAAAGACCAATGTATGGCACAAACTAATAATAATGTACCAGAAATATGTTGAAGTATAGAACAAAACCTAATCAAGTAGGCTGTGGTCGTGTTCTAGCACTTGTGGCAGCGGTGCAGCGTCATCAAGAACAGGTTCTCTAATCAGGCGCGGCGGAGTGGGGGGGGGGGAGGGTTACTGATGTGCCTGGGAATGGGTCGACAATTCGTAGACAAGCGCCTGAAATCTCAATTTTTTCCCGAGGGAGTATTCCCCTCCGCCCTACACTTTGCATTGGTGCAACAAATTACGCATCGATGAAGTGACCTTTTCTTGCAGAATGGTTAGACTTTGACTTAAACTTCAGGACGAGAGGATTGTTCCATTTGTACATGATATTTGAGTAAGATATCTATAATGCGAAACTATGCTAATTAGCTGGGATTATCATTTGCTAATTAGGCAATATCTTGTCTTCGCTCGAAATATATATTCACAGTTTGCGGAAATGCATACCTCTGCAATTTAGCTGGGAATCGCAAGTGCGAATCAATGCTAATTAGCTGAGATTATCATTTGCTAATTAGACAATGTATTGTCTTCCCTCGAAAGAAAAACACCGAAAGTTTGCTGCTACCGCTCATCAAATGCGAATCTCTGCAATTTAGCTGAGAATCGCAAATGCGAATCTACATGTATGCTGATTAGCTGAGATTATCATTTGCTAATTAGACAATATCTTGTCTTCCCTAGAAATATATATCCACTACTTAGCTGAGATTATCATTTGCTAATTAGACAACATATTGTCTTTCTTCTAAATATAAAGTCACAAAATTTGATATTACACATCTGTGGACCTTACCGGAGATTATCTATGTGAAATTTAGCTTAGAATCACAAGTGCGAATCTACGCTATGTAGCTCAGATTATTTGCTAATTATACAATATATTGTTTCACTCGAAATATATCCACGAAGTTCACTGAAATCTCTGCAATTAGCTGAGAATCGCAAGAGCGAATCTATGTCACTTAGATGATATTATAATTTGCTAATTAGACAATATAATAAGGGGTTAAATACAACAAGGCCACACCGTAGCACGGTTTGATTAGACGACACAGCCAGTGCCAAATAAGCCTGTCAGAATTATGAAATGTTTTCAATGAAATTTACTTTTCCAATGTAATACAACACATTGACGAGGTAGGGGAAAAGCCAACAGATCGGTAAAATAAATAATTTATTGCTCAAATCTTCATCTGCTATTGCTGATGGCCTTATCTCCCTTAGGAGTATCCTTTGCAAAATAATTAAAAATAAAGTTGTCTCCCCTTAGGGAGCTCAGCCAGCTCAGCTAGGTTACTTAAGCCCCTGCTCTCTCCTGGTACTCCCACTTTCTCTTTGCATGCTGCTCGCGAGTGGTTGCTTCAAGGAGTTCCTATAGTGTGCTAGTTTGGTTTGACCTATGGTTGTATTTTTCTAAGCTAATATTCTTGCTGTATTTACGTAGACATTATGTCTGATATATCTGTCCCTGTAAATTCTAAATCTTGCCGTTCGTCGGCAGTTTTGGTCTAGTTTGGATGCTCACACTCTCTGTTACTCATGCGTCAGTCCACGTATTTAGAGTGTCTAAGTTGGGATGATACCGCCTGGAGGAATTATGCCCAGGCTAGACGAGCGTATTTATTACGCGCTACGGAAGACCCTGCTTTATCTGCGGATGAAAGACGCCAAAATGGAATTGCTTTAGTCGGAGATTTCAAATTTAACGAGGATCTTTCTCGTCTGCCATGCCAACATCGTCGTCTATTAGAATCCCCCTAGTGGGACTGTTGTACGAGAAGATAGTGATAAAATTCCAAACAGTTTAGATACAGTTGGAAAGACTTGTCTGGCGTGTTTGTGCACAACCCCGTTTCTTTGTTTGAGACAACAAAGGATTCTGTCCCCAAGCCGGGCCTTTCTCGACCGCTCTCTTGTTATCGACGAACAAAAGATTTCAGCACCACGGGTCGGCCTGCAGTCCAGTTCTTTGGGAAAAGAAATACTTCAACGTATTAAATCTTCGCAGGATTACAAGTCTTCTGCAGGGAAGTATCCTTGCTGATTTAAACGATAACATATCCTTTCATTTTCGTTGTTGTTGTTGTTGTTGTTGTGTTTCGGACCTTTCAGTTTTTGGTAGTTTACATCTATGCATACAGTTCATTGTGCCTACCAAAATTTACTCTCTTGTTAAATCAAGTGTTATTCTGTTTATTTGATATCATGTGATCAAGAGAGAACTTGCAGAGGTTTTTCTCTGCCATTTACTCTTACGTTGTTGTTGTTGTTGTTGTTGTGTTTGTCTTCTTCGCCACAAGTCAAAGCTATACACTACGTCTTTGTTACATTTTAATGTGCCTAGCTACCAAATTACTCTCTTTGTGTAATCAAGGGTTATCACTTTATTCGTGATAAGTTTTGATCAAGAAAAGAAATCACGAGATTGTTTATTAAGAAATTGTGCTATACATTGGAACACATTTTCTGCTAGTAAATATTGCATTGTGAAATATTTATTTTTCACAACCAAAATTTTCCCGTCGGAATACTGAATTAGACTTACAATTCAAATTGAGTTGAGCTTTAATTTTATTTCCTCTTTCTGAGAAATTAATATTATTAGCTTGAGTGTGAGTTTTATTTCTCCGGGAAGACTTTACAAATGTTTCTCGTTCGACGACATGTAGGGTGTTTATTGGTCTTTCCCTGGTCTGATGGCCGGGCAAAGATCAAGCCTGGAGTTAATCAATCATCTGCTTGGGACAGCATAAGACAGCGGGCGGTCTTCTTCTACTTCGTAAGTTACTTTCGTCCGAGATCGATTATCAGTTACAGCCTAGTAAGAGGAACGACAGACAGCTCCTAAGCAACGTTCTTTGCCTTTCTTCTTCTACGACTGCTTCGTCCAAAACATCTTTTGGACTACAGCATTTCTTTGATCTTAATTTTTATTCTGTATGATAATTTCATCTATTTCATTTGAGGACTTATGTAAAGTTTAGACCTCAAATTGGAGGGTGAATCAAGATTGAACATTGTTCTTTTCATGGGTTTTTATTGGAAATCACCGGTTGTCTTCTTTAGAAGCTTTTGATTGGTCAATTCAAATTATGAAATTTAATGACCTTAGTTTTTCTACCGGCGAGAGACATCAAAATGTAATTGCTCCCATCGGGAAATTTTAAATTTATTGAAGATCTTCCTAGTTTACGTTGGAAGTATCTTTGTGTTGATGTCGGGGGATGATGCTAGTGGTATACATTGCGCATTAACCCTATTATTGACCTGGCGTAAGAATCTGGCGTCGAAGTCAAGTTCATTATAGTACGGGCGAAAACCGGCAAAAGAGTGCGCCGTCTCAAAAAGGACGCCGTCTCATGTGGAGGTCACGTGATGGTCAAGAGCATGGGGCATGTATTCCTCCGCAGTGATGTGGTCTGGCGGTGATGCGGTCTGCCTCTGCGGACAGAAATTAGTCCCCAGACTTCAAATACGCTGCATGGACTGATTGGGTCGAGTGAGGTGTCAAAGTGAAGCGCTCCTCCAGGACCATATGGAATGCATGTACAGACTTGTATCTGGGGGTTTCCATCATGCGGCAGTCACGTGATTAGGAGTGCATGAACGGACTTGTATGCCGTCCATTCATTTGAGTTGGGGACTTGGGGTCCCTACGGAAGGATTTTGCAAGTCATGGGTGGGTGTATGTAAAATGAGGATTTGTCTCGAAAATATAAAAAGCGGAACACGGACTTTACCCCTACAATAGAGGAAAACCCCTATCAACCTTATCCCAAAGGGCGAATATCGGTCCCTGGCTTATCGGGTTCTGCCTGGAGTGGGTGTATGTAAATTTAAGATTTGTCCCGAAAATATAAAAAGCGGAACACAGACTTTACCCCTACAATAGAGGAAAACCCCTATCAATCCTATCCCAAAGGGCGAATATCGGTCCCTGGCTTATCGGGGCCTGCTGAGAGAGGTAGGGTGGGGGGTGGGTGCATGTAAAATGAGGATCTGTCTCGAAAATATAAAAAGCGGAACACGGACTTTACCCCTACAATAGAGGAAAACCCCTATCAACCCTATCCAAAGAGCTAATATCGCTCCCCGGGCTTATCGGGTTCTGCCTGCAGTGGGTGTATGTAAATTTAGGATTTGTCCCGAAAATATAAAAAGCGGAACACGGACTTTACAAGATTTGAGCAATGAATATTAAACATTTATAAACAATGTTAGTATTTATTATCAAATCAAACCTGCTATTGCTTTGATTACCCTCCCATCCTGCCCCTCACTCCACGGCTTTGCACAACACACGTCTCGGGCTATAAGAGTGAGAAAGAGGGAGTATCAGGAGAGAGCAGGGGCTTAAGTAACCTAGCTGAGCTGGCTGAGCTCCCTAAGTGGAAACAACTTTAGTTTTAATTATTTTGCAAAGGATACTCCTAAGGGAGATAAGGCCATCAGCAATAGCAGGTTTGATTTGATAATAAATACTAACATTGTTTATAAATGTTTAATATCTATAAAATCTTCACAGAATATACCTCTATATTACACAGATGTATTCAGACATGTAACCAGGCATGAATTCAGCGCTTTTCAAACTCATATTTTCATTCACCAGTTTCATGAAAAAAAAAGTTCTACAAAAAACATTAAATCGCCCGATTTTGACAGTTTCTCGAATTATAATATTCCATTTATCTAGACCATCGAATGAATCATAATATGGAAAATATTGGACAATTCATAAAAGTTCATTTCAAAATTAATATTTTCAAACTCGTTAAATTTAAAAAGATAAAGTTCGGCGGAATTCAGATTTTGTGGAATAACCTGTCATTACGAATTTTTCAGAACATGAAACCCCAAGGCGACTAATTGAACAGCTACTGGACCAATATTATCCAGAAACGCTCGCATACAAAATTGTATTTTTGCCAAAAATACACGCTATTCAGGTTTTTAATTGTTCTCAGACTTTGACGAAGATTTTGATTTAAACCGTACGAGAAGTGTTTAACAGAAATTCTCAGTACAAAAATTCACAGTTCATAGCTTGAATTTTAAAACATTCTTTAGAAAACGTTAACATGGACAGGCATACCTTTCACTCTACCTGTTGACATCTTCCGTTCTGCACCCTTGTCAGGTTAGGGTCAATCCATACCTTCCCATACAAGCTTTTTTTTACGAATATTTCATAATTCCTGGAGTGAACTGAATCTTTTTCACGAAAAAATATCCGTGTAATGCCGCTTCAAATCCCGAGATAGACAGAATTCTATATAATATGCAAAACTTTTCCTGAGATTTTGCTTTTAGCTAAAGAGTGACTATGCGTGGATTCTGGCAAAAATTCAATTTTTATTTCCATTTTCTCACTCATGGAATGCTTGCATCTACTCACAGAGTAAAAGTACAGCACTTGGGCGTTTGAGGTATTTTTGAAATAATGTATGCAAAAACCTGGCTGTAAACTCGTCACTGTTTTTTTTGTTTTTTTTTTTGCTTCCTTTTTCTCAGAGATGCGAATAGATATTAATGTCATATTCCACTATCAATTTATCATTAAAGGTGCATTCGATCGAGGTAATATCAGATATTTACAGGCCTTCAAGTCCCTCCTATATTTCCTATATTTTTCTATATTTTTGAGTCATTCTTATATATTTTCCTATAATTTACTCAAAACCTCCTATATTTTGAATTTTCTCATGAAAACCTTCACCAATGCTCTGAAATGAGTCAATTTGCCATGGAAAATACATTTCAGAAAACGAAAACCTTTAAATTTCTCTTTCTTGAACCAAGCAGCAGAACGGATCTCCTCAACCACCACAACTATGACCGCATTCAGTGGAAATAGTTTTATTAAACACCAAAAAACTACCAATTTTGGAACATACAGTGTAGTAGTGACCTGTCTTACACTTATTTCCTGTATTTTATTAAGAAAATTCAGATATTTCTCCTATATTTTGGCAAATTTCCTTCTATATTTTCTCTATGAGCCACTTGCAGGCCTGTATTGATATACCGAACTGTGACGGTTGGTCCTATCCTGCTAGTTGCGATTTAATATACCTAAACCCTAGGACATTTATCCCTCTTTTCAGTCTCGTGATGATTTGTTCATCCCTTCATCTTCGTGGCAAGTGCTCAATTGTCCAGAAACCTGATGACGTAGGCCCCCTACATCCATTCATGATAATAAAATAGCTGCTGGGGATCTTAAAACAAATCAATTAGCCTGTCACCTCCTTCATGTAACACGATATCAACTTAATTGCCAGCGCAAGGTCCCTGAACTGGCACAGTCGGAAGAGCAAGCTTTAATTTGGTGTATCGGGTTACATAGGACTTCACGCCTTGCGGCACATGTACTTTTCGTTGACAAAGACAATTTAATTGGTTTCTTGTCACATAAGCGATATTAGATTTCTGGATAAGTATAGTGCAGATGAATGAATACACAATTCATCACGTGATTGGGAGATATATATAATACGTCATCAGGGTTTGGGACCATTACCTGAAATCTAGCATCGCTTGTGTGACACGACAATAATTTAATTGTCAATGGACAGTACATATGCCGCAAGGCGTGCAGTCCTTTATGTAACCCGACACCAATTAAAGTTTACAGCTGTACAGGACTTGCTACTCCATCTGCGCCAGGCCAGGAATCTCGCGTTGGCAGTTAAATCGATGTCGGATTACATGAGGGAGGTGAATTTTATTAGGATTTGCATCTGCGATTTAATTGCATCTTGGGATAGAAGAGGGACAAAACGTCATCAGGTTCCATGTCTATTGCGCACTAACTAGTATCCATGTTTTTGTTTTTTTGGCTGCGATGACGTAAAATTGATAAGCGATTTTATTGAATTTTTCAATTGTTTCACCCATAAGAAATGGCAACATATCATAAAGTCCAGGAATAACATACAAAAAGTCTACATACACTTACCTTTTTGATCATTATCATGCAAATCGTGAATTACTACCTGGAAACCTCAGATTATTTACATACATCACACATTGACCGGAATAAGCAACCAGAGTTAACCGCCAACACACGACTAATTACCGGTTTCGTGTGGTTTTTTTTTGGTTTTTTTCCTGTTGTGCGTCGCACACGCCATTCTCGCTCCACCAGAGACCTGCTACGTTTGCCAGAGCGTGTAGCTGTGACCTCGGAAACAATGCACACACGCCAACCCCGAACTGTTAGTTTGGACTGCGGTTGCTATGTCATGTGGGCGTATTTATATAGATCTACGATGGCAAAGTTTATGCCGAATACTGTTTCAAAATCGAATTATTTAATAATTGAGCAGACCATCCTAATGAATGTAGCTTGGCGTGCTCGCATTTCACACCGGTTAATCATGTACTCGCTATTTTGTGGGCGCTCGAGCACTGTACTATACGGCGACCGAGCGCCACATCAATTATTTCCAGGTAACCAGGAATTTTTCTCTTGTTTAATCATTACAAGCAAATTACATGGAACGAATTTCAGTTGTTTTAGTCAGTAAATAATAGTAGAGACATCGTTTTGTCATGTACAAAATTTTACATCGACCCTCACGAGTTATATATTATTGATAGATTCGGCATGTGAGTGCGTTTATCGGTGCATTGCGCTACCAAAATTCTAATATATTCAAACATACAAATATTTCTGATATATTTTGTTTTTAATTGTATTGCAAAATAATATCAATTTTAACAACTGGTTCCTTCTGGGTGTCAACAAGCTGGGTAATTTTCAATAGATTCGCCTCTAATCATTGGGAGTTGTTCGCGCACTTCTTGCGACGTCGGCGCTCGAGCAAGACAATTTCGGCGCCCGAGCATGAGCTTTGTGTTGTACGCTCGGTGTCCTTAAAGGATAATATCGTGCCTAGCACTGCGAGATAGGCCTGTCACTTCGAGTGTCCACAACTTTGGACATAAACCGATATGGGGGCGTTACATTAGGTGTTGGCATCTTGGAAATTTGCCTGTCAAAAACGACCGTCATCGTCCATTTCAAATTTTCAAAGCGGTGATTGCGCCGGTCTATCTAGCTCTGGTATAGCCTTGTTCTATACTACGTTGTTCTCGCGTAGTATAGAACAAGGCTATACCAGTGCTACGGTCTGTCTAACGAATATCCAGGGAAGAAAGATGTAATTCATGACACTGAACTCTTCTGATATTATTAAATCGTATGCATATTTTATTACCAGGAAACCACGAAAATATTTCTACCTAGGGGGCCAGGACATCAATTTGATGAAAAACTCAAAAGTCGTGCTGTAAAAGGTTGTTGGTCATGAGTGGTTTCTATATATACGTGGTAACAAAATGTAGGTGGACAACCCTGTCAACTAGCTACTGCATGGGAAGCGCTTACTAGCTCAGAAAGTGATGAAGTCATAATTACTCCCTTTTTAGCTCGCCGTATACGAAGTAGGCGAGGTATTGGGAGAGAGAGGGGTAAAGTGGCGGTGTTGGTGTCGGGGTCGGTGTCCGGTTAAGTTTTTATGTTTAGCACAACGTTAGACTCGAGCTGGAAGGTTAATGTTTTTACCTGCGGCACGCAGGTCTACGAGAGGCTCGCTTTGTTGTTGTTCTTCTTCTTCTTCTTGTGACTTTTTGAAATACGCATGCGCTAAGAGAGTGTGATCTCTGCCACACTTTTCTTTTCAACCTCACATGACAACACTGTCTTCAGGCACGTTTGAATTCATTTGCAACTATATTCGGTGGAATGAATTATTGCTTCGTTGATTTCCGTTCAGACTTCAATTTTCTTACGTCAGTCGCTTAAAAGCTGTCGGTCGTCACATCAGTCACTGTCTTCATATATTACCATTTTCATTGAACAGTATGCACATGTATATACAATTTAAGATCCTTGGATTTCTTATATACCAAGGAAGATGAGCCGCAACCTTGTCAGTGGTTCAGCTAATTTGCATACAGTCATAGGCGACTGTCTTAGAAAGTAGAAAAATAAGTTCACTACTTCTAGTAATCATTTTATCTACCCAATCTAGATAAAACACAAATTGGTGAAGAAGCATAACAAGTAACGCATTATTATTATGATTAACATTGAATAATACTTGGTATCAAATTATAGATCATGCATCATAAAAACAAACGCAACAATTACGTTTCAGAAGTAAGCGAAACAACTCAGCAACTTTCACCGAATAAAGATGTTTAACTTTACCCCCAAGCAATTCGCATATATGGAAATATGTTTTGAAAGGAAGAATAACTTAACCCTCTGTGGGAATCGAAACAATGACCATCCAATCCCTGGACTTGCACTTAATGTCTTAGCTATACCGACTCATTGATAATACTCAAAACTGACTTTATACGCAAATGGTTTTATAATACATAAATGACTATGTAGTATTTAATGAGTCAGACAACCCTATGCGCGAACCATACATCATAGTTGTGCAGTTATATTGTGTACTTTCGGTTACAAGCATGAAATTTGGCACATAGCTATTTCGAATGATCGTCTTTCGGAACACAGTCCATCTATCCTCATTCTCGCAAGCCAGGGCCTTGCTTCGCTGGTATTGATGTTCTCGTCCTCTTCCGCACTCATAATCCCTTTAGAATTGCATTAATCACTTCCGTAAAATCAATACTTATGTGTATCAGCAGACAATTTGACATCATTCTCTCAAGTCAGAGCCCATTTCTGCTAGAACTTACTGGTTCTACACTTCACAATTTACGTTACTTTGTCAATCAGTTTTACGAATGAAATTACGTCATATATTAGCAGATACTGACCATAAAAGCGATCTATTTGACCTCGTTGTCAAAAGCTAGGACCTTGATTTCCTTGAGAGTTTTTTAAATTTATTTTGATACTTAGATACCTTTCATATTGACTTGGAAGTCATTTTCGCGAATGCAATAATTTGATGTACCAAAAGATAATAACGAGAATTCGACATGATTCTCTTATACACACAGACCTTGTTTAGTGAACTAACCCTGAAATTTCGCACTTAAATCACCTTCCGAATGACTTAATGACAAACATATTCGCGAATTGATTATAGGGAGATATCCATAGATACTGACAAGAAATGTTTCTTATGTGCAGAATTTGATTTAAAAAAAAAAGAAATTAATAAAATTATCAACCTTCGAAAAGGCTTGACCAAACATGTCGGATGAGGTGATATCTCCTAAGGATGAAATAGGTAATCATTTGTATAGAAGGAGCGAACCATGTATTGATATTGGCTTGCTGCATGGAAAAGGGTGTCAAGATACCGTATTTAGTTTGCAGATGATAACGCACATAAATGCAGAAACTTAATTTATTATTCTAATCGAATATCAAGACTGTCACAGGCCTCAATTTGAATCGTGAAAAATGTCATTATGCCTCTTGAACAGTTCGATAAAGCCTTCAACCCCATTCCATAGTTTCACAGATCAAAGTGATAGACCTGATAATAAATTCATTGAAAATTAACTTTGAAGGAAATATAAATTTTCCATTTTGCTCGGCAAAGTAAGCGAGAAGGGAGACTGAGGAGCGTAGATGTTCGCGCTATGACTAAATCATTGAAATTTGTTTGGATTTCCAAATATTTGAAAGCCTTTTTCATTTGCAAAAATCAACGGCTGAACCGAATGTTTTGAAACTTGGAATACACGATACTTGTACCAAGACATTGCCAAAGCGATCATTGTGACTTCGTCTGTCAATTCAGTATAGACGGCACGGACCAGTCAAAATCGTCGGATTTTGAACGGGGAAAGTGAATATATATATATGGTATCAAACCTATTAGTCAATTCCTACAATTGTGGGTTAGAAGTTGAAAATTACTTCCCTTGGCATGAAAACACTTGCAGATGGCGCTTTTTTCTACAATTACCACTACCTCCGCTGATATGTCTTGCACTGTATTATTGCCACTGCCGCAGGTTTTGACTACAATGTAGTCATTTCTCACTTGTTTGTTTAGGCTGGACTTAGAATAATTTGGACTCGGAAAGTTTTCTGGGTTAATGTTTTTTGTTTAGGCTGGACTTAGAATAATTTTGACTTCTTTTGGACTCTGAAAGTCCATGAGCTTACATCATGCTACACTTATTCGACCCATCCACTACCCTCGGGAAGCATGTCCCCACCCCTGGGGCATCGATGCCCACCCTCTATCTCCTAACTTACACTTTGCCCGAACCCATACCCTCATATTTCAATTTCTAATTTTATATCTCTTATATGTGATACTAACCTATTAGGTATGAGATGCAGTGTACATTGTATATACACAAACACGTCAAATCAACTACAATATATTCCTTTATAGTAATTACTAATAGTTTAATGACATTATTTTATTTCAGAAGTACAATATTAAATAAACGGCGGGGGGAATCCCGCAGTACCGAGCCCCTGGTGGTTTGGAATTTTATGTCGCCTTTAATGAAGGACACCATTTCCTTCAATTTTGGTATTGAATCCCGTTCCACATCATGATTTAATCTAAAGCTTTTGCACGAACCATATTTGTCCAGGCATTTCACACCCACATCTCAGACCAAATTGCAATTGTACATGTATTCATAATGACATGTATAAGCTTACTTTCGGAAAAAAAGGTAATCTTTATTTCAAGTTTTATAATAGTTCATCTTTCAATCCAACTTCAACATCACTGACAAAGAAGTCAAATTTTTATAACAATATGTATTGTCATTGCCAGTGATGTGCAACCTGAAGGGCTCGATCTTTATGCGAAGCTGCATGTTATTGACAAAACCCAAAACGGCGAGCTGCCGGGTTACACATAACCCTTGTTCTTTCTTATTTCGCCACATCCTCCAGCAGAAGTGAAAACACGACACTGAAACAAAACGTTATCATAAAAGGTGATAATTTAAAACTTTCTGGCCTAATTGCTTGTTCCTGTTTGGTAATGTTCAGCCTGTTAAGAGCTAAGAGTGAACAAAACCTTATTTAATCCAAGATGGCGTCCATACTGTGTCATCTTTTGTCATTCAGTTAGGTGCACCTTTCTAGCCCCATAATGGAAGAAAATTTGATTCTACAAATGCGTATTCTAAATTCATAAACTCTTATGACTTCTAAATTATGACGAGAAGAGTAAATACTTTAGTCCAATGTATAGTTCGTGCAGGACAGCATAATTATAACTAATATTCACTGAGTACAGGACCAGGATCATGCGAATATAGGCTCGAGCCCTGTCGATATATGTTACGGTGGACTGGTCTGACTTTTCCCTTTGTGTTTCGTGATGATAAAGTTTGCCTTGAATTGAACAAACAGCGTGGTTAACTTGAGTGACAGATAGCCTCACATTATAGCCCGTTTGAACCATTATGTGAGCATTATGCTGTCCGCCAAGGATTATTCAAATAGATTCAAAATGAGCCTAAGATGATCAGCTATGGCGTGAAACCTCTCAGCTCTGAAAAATATCTGCTTCGAGCTATAAATGAACACTTGAATTAGACGAATAACATTTAACAACATGAATTTTGGGGGACTCCATATGTCTGCCATCTTGAATGTCTCAATAATTTATTTCAGTGAAGATTATGCAGATAAGCTCAAACTAGGCTTATTGCTAGATAGATTAAAAAGGTGAAACAGCTTGACAATTCTACTGTCAGTAAAAGGCCGTAAACATGAAAAACATGAACAACATAAAAAATAGGAGTCCAATATGAACCCACAGGGTCGCCATTTTCGATTTAACATTCTTTGTCAACTGAAGATGACACAATCGAATCAAAATGAGCATAATGTGATACACTATGGTGTGGATCTGACTCTGGCTTGAAAATAATGCAATAAAGAGCAAGATAAAAAAAACAATATTACAACTTATGACAGCCAAGTTGAATTACACTGTCGCGTTTAAAATACAATGAAAATGGGTATAAGGTGGCAGGCTATCATGTGAGACCCATCAGTTCTAACAATCCATACAATAAGCTAAGAAGAATGCTTCACATTATGTGAGCAATATGAAAAAGCGGGATTTACAGATGCACATAACCGTCATTTTGAATTTGACCATCATATCTTAATATTAGGGAAATGCAAATGGAGTCGAAACTGACGCAAGGTATTGGGCTATGATAAAAGATCCATCGGTTTTGATAAATTTGAACAATGAGCTAAGGATAATTCGTAGAAGTAAACGAGTAACATGAAAAAGCCTGATTTTCAGATGACTCCACATGACCGTCATTTTGAATTTGACCATCATATCTTAATCTTAGGGAAATGCGAATGGATTCAAAGTTGACTTGCATGTAATATGTTGGTCTATGATTAATATAGATCCATCGATTTCGAAAAAAAATGAACAATAAGCTGAGACAAATGCCTCAAATTATACAAGCAAACTGAAAAAGCGCGATCTTTTAGGTTGACCCCATATGAGCGCCATTTTGAATTCAACCGTCATTTTTTAACCTGAAACTATGCAAATAAATTCAACATGGGAGTAAAGTGATATGCTAAGATGTGAAACTGCTCGGTTTAAAAGAAGCACGTTGAGGTAAAAATTATCCCTTGAGTGTTACTAACAACACGAAAAAGACAAGGGCTTGTTTTTTTCCCGCCAATATCACATAATTTGATCTAGCCTCAACCTCTATTCCATCAATATTCCACTGGCAAACAAGCAGATGTCGAAAAGACATGCAATGAGCTACATGAAAAACAGGGACTTTCGATTATTGGCTCATGGTCTTATATCTAACGCTTTCATTTCACCTGTTTTCTATTGAAACCATAGTCACTAATAGCGGTTTCACCTGAATAATCTCTTGTAAACAATTGGTTAAGAATGCAAGGCGCATGTATCATAAACAGTTTTATATAAACCTTTCCTCTAATTGGGATTATACCGGCCTCGTTAATGTCGATAAATAAATATTTCATATTTCATACGATAACAATCATACATTTGAGATGGTCCCGGATGAAGAAAAAAAACAACGTATTCCCAAATATCTAGCACACTAGTATGTTCGCAGTATGTTTATGCCTTAGGAGTAACTGTTATGATTATAAGATGAGTTTGATACCCAGTAACTCAAAAATCTAAATTTCAAGAAATACCCTGACATGGATAAAACCCACATTTCTTCCAGAAATCTTCGAACTAGAGCACTCAAATTTTCGAAAATATATCACTATGCCATCATTAGACATCTCATGAAGTTAATACACTTTGACTCAGTAATATAGCCTATCAAAAAACTGGGGAAAATGGAAAAATGGGGAAATTTGATTTTTAGGCGACATTTGGAAATCATCCCTAAGTGACGTCATCCCATTAACATTAAATCAAATATTTTGAATTCAATATATTCCCTGATCAATGGTGAGTATATTTATGCCTCATAATAGACATCCAAGTACACAACAAGGAACTTATTGTTATTTGCATAACCCTCCCCCCATCTTCTGTAGAACCAGTGTTTTTATCAAGAATGCTTCTATTATAGCCAATAACAAGTTTCCAGTAGCAAGCTGGCGGGGTTGTCCATGTGCAAAGTGTTACTGCCATGGGTATCTACAGAATATATTTAAACCCAACAACCTTTTAAGCCCAACTCACACTACGAACAATTTGTTATATTAGAACAGAACAGTTTGCTCGTGTTTTTGTTCGTGGTAACCTCCCACTGCGAACATTTTCTCTTGACCGCCAGTCGCCGCGATCAAGCAGCGAGGCCATTTTTTTTGTGTCCTGTGAGAGCGGCTTCGTCACATGACCGACAGCTGCCAGTTGATTGGATAACTGTTGGTAAATGTTCGGCAAAATGTTCGTGATCACCACACACTGAAGACAAAAACTTGTTTCAGGGCAAAACATGTTCGCGATATCAAACAAGTTTGATCTCACGAACATTTGTTCCGAACATCTGTTTTCTGTTCCTGGGCACCTCACAGTGCAGACAAAACATGTTCTGAACAGTGTTTTGTTCTAATACAACAAAATGTTCGTAGTGTGAGTTGGGTTTTACAGCAGGACTTTTGAGTTTTAGCCCTCTGGCCCCCTGGGTATTCATTGTCATATCATATACCCGGTGATTTCTTTAGCAGGTCGAACAAATGAGGGCTCTCCAATTTTGGAGGTAAAAACGTCGTTTTTCTTGAAAAAAATATTTTTTTTCTAAATGGCGCATAAATTGATATATAGTTACATATGTTAACACATTTTGCCATTGATGGAATTTTTATTTAACTTGTTTGAACATGTTGAAATGGCAATTTTAAAAAACAATAGACCGCTTTCTATCTCCTGAAGCAGATGGGCAACAATGTCTTCAAAGCACGTGAACCAATGTGAAAATATACGAATTTATGCGCCATCGACAGAAAAAAATGAAAATTTGTTTATATTTTTGAAGTTATTCAAGAAAAACGACTTTTTACCTCAAAATTGGAGAGCCCTCATTTCCCCAACCTGTTTATGTCACTTACCGTAGCATCTATCCACCCTCAAATCTGTCGCCTGTGAATATGCTTTGTATGAATAAGATCGAACTCGGTGCCAACAGGGCGGGCTAAATAAGTCTGCCACGACTTGTAAAGTATTACTTCGATGTACCCAGTGTCCTAGCGTAAAACGTCTTTGATAGAACAGTTTTACGATTTGATACTGGAGTATGTAAGCTAAGAACTACTAGTTTGATGACCTTAGACTCTTTAGTTACATGTAACTTCCGCCTCGTGGTTAGCAAACACGCACACTCAAGAAAATGCTCCTTCTTAAAACAGGGCATTTATGGTAATATTATCTCAATCTCGGTAGACTCAGATTATGTGATCACGAATATAACATCTGGCACTTCGTGCCAATTACAAACGTCTGGTCCGTCATTCATAATTCAGCCGTCGTCCAGTAAAGAATATCCGCTTCCATAATCCAAATACCTATTCCACATTCCATTTCACAGCATTATCACCAAATTCAAAAAGACGATCATAGTGTACATAAAAATAGGCTGGTTTCCTGCTAGAGAGAAACCGTCGACCACCAGTTTTCAATGATGCCGGCAAGACCTCCTGATGTTCCAAAATACCTAATCCGGTCAGTGATTTGGATTTTATGTAAAGAACATCATCTTCTCTTCCTGACATCATTGAAAACTGTTGACCGCTTTTCTCTTGAAGGACACCACCTTGGTCAACCTCCCCACAGCGCATGCTCCATTTCGCAGGCTCCATTATCATCCCTTTCACCAATAGCGGAAGTTGACCTTTACTACGTTGCTATGACGTATAGGGGAAACCAACCAACGCACAGTTCAGTTTGAATGCGGCCGAACAACTCCTTTATTGTTGCACATGAGCGAACTACTTTTCATATGCTCTGTCCAGATAAACGGCATCAGTACACAATTAATCACTTCCGGGTCGGT
Organism: Hanleya hanleyi; assembly: GCA_036873755.1. Classification (NCBI taxonomy): domain Eukaryota; kingdom Metazoa; phylum Mollusca; class Polyplacophora; order Lepidopleurida; family Hanleyidae; genus Hanleya; species Hanleya hanleyi. The sequence goes on along the minus strand of JAVTVY010055014.1, from coordinate 7,089 downwards.
GCCCACGATCTACATTGTTTAGAAATTTGAGAGCAGATCTTTATGGATTTTATGAGCTGCGATTTTTCAGCATTTCTGATACATTTGATATTTCAACTTGCAGATGAGTCTTCAAACTGTACTTCCTGGTGTTGATTTGGGCCACTTTGAAAAAAGCATGGTGGATGAAGACATGATCAGTGAAGGGTGAGAAGGCTCCCTGTTTACAAATCGAATGACATTCTGTAGCACCAATCAGCTGTCAGTGGCGGTAATTTGAAATTTCCATGGTCAACATCTGTCAAGACTTCCACTGGTAATGTCGCACAAGGTAAATATTGACATGCCAGGTGGATTTATGCACTGTGAATTTTCTGGATTTTTGCCGATTTTTAACGCTAATACATAACAAGTAACAGAATTAATTGTGTACTGATACCTGTCACACGACATTTTCACATTTGACCAGAGAACTTTAAATCGTCACTGTGGCTACAGTTTTTACTGGATCAGCCCAATTTTTTCCGTGATGACTCCTGAACTAAGTTCAAATATTAGGGTTGTTTCAAATTTATGTTATTAAATTATTAATAAAATAAAATAAAAATTTTAATTAATTTTAATAATTTTTTTAATTATTAAAATTATTTTTTTTCTTGCTAAATGTGGTTGAAATAAATATCATACTGATAATGCTGGCTAACATCTCTTGTATTGCTATGCCATTTCTGCGACAAAATTGAGACCTTTTGGAGCAAATATAGGCAAAAAATGACTGATTTGTCAGTACTAGGGCCAAATAGTCAATGCCAAATATGACGAGGTTCATTTAACACAGCTGGTAATTATGAGCAAATGAACTTTCAAGATACAATAAAATGTAAACGGAAGAAAGGAAATTCACATAGATACAATTACATGCTTTTTTTCAAAATCGCGACCTCAGTTCAAATCTTCAATGCTTCAAATCATTTATGCATTAATTCACTTTATATCAGTCTAAAACCACATGAAATTAATACTAATTATATCACCTGTAAAAACTCAGATGTTTGTTCCACACACAAAGAATTTCCAAAATGCCTTTTGCATTTGTAACTTTAATGAGACAAATAAAATCTGATTAACTGAGTCAACAGTTAATCTGACTGTTGAGGGTTTCTCATTGTTGTGTGTTTATTGTCAGTCACATTTGCATCATAGCAAATACTTTCTCTTCATTCCATTTCCACTATCTCCAGGACTATAAGTATGTAATTCTCTTTCATATTCATATCAGAGATCTTGTAGGTAGCAAGAAACATGGATTACAGGCACCAAATATTAGCAAGCCCCATACAACCCTCTCCCCCCCCCACACACACATCAACTCTGGGAATTTCGCACAGTGTGACTCAGAGGTATGCCTCTAACTCTGTTGGAAGATAGGCCTTTCTCACTGTAAGTTGCCACTTTAATCTTTCACCAAACAGTTAACAGTTTAAGTTAGGCAACTTCCAGCTGTCCTCATCTTTCATGGTTGTTAATGTAGCAGAGATCAGCAAATGACCATCAGATATGTTGTCATTGAATTTTATTCCTTTTTTTCTTCTATGTTGTGTTTTGACAAATGTTGCCTGTTTGCAGACATTGCATTCATGGACTTGAAATCTGACACAGAATATATTCCTCAATGTTATTTAGGAGTTTTCTCAGTAATAATAACTGTTTACAAGTAATATGTGCATCTTTCTAATTACTGCCAGCAAGATCTTGATGAGATGTAGATCCATCCAATTGAACTGACATATATTCTCTATATGGGAGTTGTGTATACCATAAACACCTCTGTGTTATATTTTGGTATGTGTTGTGTACACATTTGTGTATCTTGCTGTCACTTATTACAGGATTAAACATGTCTTTGATCTTTGTATCAACATCAAATTTAAATCCCATTTGATAGATTACTGGGATGACCCACTGATTACATGGAGAAGTTAACCACTGCCATGAAGGAAATGTTTACCAAATGTAGCCTAAATGAGCAGGTTGAAAACAAATTATGTTTTGACACATTTTGAATTTAAGTTTTCTTTATTTTTAAACTTTAATTTGAATAATTTCATAAAAAATGAATTAAAATAATAAAAAAATAATTAAAAATAGTGTTTAACATATCTAGTTAATGCTTTATACTTCTTTTTATAGGCAGAAGGATTGTCGACTTGGTGCTTTTTACCAGATGGAAAAATATGTACAGGTTAGTGAGATATTGTACTTTTTACTTGTACCTCAGTCTTAAGTCATATGGGGCAAACTGAGGGGAAATTATAAAGGGGGGGTACCCTTGGTATATAGGCTGTAAAATCTCTATCTGTGCATAGTTTTATCTGTGCCTTCTCAAGAATGTTTGGGGATGGGTATGGTTTGTTCAGATGAGAGCATTCCTTATTTTAACAATGGTTCCATTCCTGACAGGCATCAGTACACAATTAATCACTTCCGGGTCGGTGCCCACGATCTACATTGTTTAGAAATTTGAGAGCAGATCTTTATGGATTTTATGAGCTGCGATTTTTCAGCATTTCTGATACATTTGATATTTCAACTTGCAGATGAGTCTTCAAACTGTACTTCCTGGTGTTGATTTGGGCCACTTTGAAAAAGCATGGTGGATGAAGACATGATCAGTGAAGGGTGAGAAGGCTCCCTGTTTACAAATCGAATGACATTCTGTAGCACCAATCAGCTGTCAGTGGCGGTAATTTGAAATTTCCATGGTCAACATCTGTCAAGACTTCCACTGGTAATGTCGCACAAGGTAAATATTGACATGCCAGGTGGATTTATGCATTGTGAATTTTCTGGATTTTTGCCGATTTTTAACGCTAATACATAACAAGTAACAGAATTAATTGTGTACTGATACCAAACAGGGGAAATTATCTCCAGATAATTCTTTTTAACGCTAGGTCAACAGAGGTATTATGCAGACTTGAAAAGTAATGTCACTTCCGGCGATGTGCGCGAAGGCCCCGAATCCGGTCCAAAAATCTGACTGGTGGCTGGGGTGTTATTAGACCCCCAGCGAGGTGGTTGCACCTTGGTTAGCAGCAATTATTGGTCTGTCGATTATTGACGCCGAAATTGTTTTATGGACGACGGCTGAATATTGTATGTCGGATCTGACGCTTGCTATGTACTCTCTTAAATAATTAGATTGAAATGCAATCTATCAGATTGAACTTAGTGACCAATCTTTTCTTGGATTGAAAATATCCGATCTGATAGATTGAAAACGATAACATGAATCTGTTGTGGACAGAAAATGCAATGTTGAAATTTTCAATCTAATAGATGGAATATTCAATCGAATAGATTGGTCACTGATTCTAATCCGATAGATTGAATTTTCAAACTAATTATTTTAGAGAGTATGTTGGGTTTATAAATTCACAGGGTGATGGTGTAGTGATGGGCACTGAGGGTACTAGATTCACAAATATATGTAGTGACGGGTATCTTTATGTACAGAGGATAGCCATGCACGGGTAATGCGTAAATTAATAGGTGAGTTTCGGAGATACAATAAAAGCGTGACTGAGCTACAAATCATCACAAGGACCTTTCTTTTATTCGTGTGGTGTTTTAGATATGCAGTCAGAATATTTGCTCATGGGGTCCTATCACTTCTTGTCTGCACATTCCTAATGATCTCTCATTCCTACCATTTGACGCAACAAATATGGATATATTGGCTTAAATTATTAATCCTATTTCCTATTTGTGCTTTGCAGGCAGTAAGATGACCTATATAATCAATATTATTTTTGTATAATGGAGTACAAGTAGCTTTACAATGATATCTTAATGGCAGCATTTGATGGAATAAATTATTATTACGCATGACAATTCAAATGGCATTACGCAATACATGGGAGACAGCACGGCTGTCCCAGTTCAACAGGCACAGAGCCACCTAGCTCGAACTGGAACCTAATGCTACATGGCTGTCATTAGGTTCCACTTCCATGCCACAATCGTAAGACAAAGCCCGAACCGTATAAACGATGATTTAGTTGCTCCTTACCATGCATTTTCCGATAAAGCGTATCATGAACTAGTCCGAACGGCCAACATCTGTTGTCTTTTTGAGTGGGTTTCGCCGCCATGTTTGTTTTCACGCTGGAGTGTCGACTGCGCAAACGGTGGCCTCAGTAACATGAGGCAGCACCTAAAAGGTGCAACAACCCCTCAGCCAGACAGTTTTAGTCAGTGTATATTGGTACACAATGAATGGAAAATACATATGTAAAAGCCTGAAAGATTTGGTTGAATGCAGAAGATGATTTAGCAGTGGCTTGTAAAAGATTAAAATGTGATAAATTCAGTGTGGGATGTTGGATGAATTGGAGAACTATAATAAATAGTTTGAGTTATTACATGGCGGAAAAATATGGCGGAAGAAAAAAAATATTCTGAACAAAAACAAAAGGCTTCAAGCCATTCTTGCTTTGAACCCTAATAATAATCTGAACAATAATAAAAGTCTTCCGATTTTCAGTGGGAGCCAAGTAATATAGAGTTTTTGATAGAAATACGAAGCTGCGCATCTAAAACCCCTCGGCTCTGGGTGCCAGCCATTCACAATCTACTCAATTTCAACCAAACATGTACTACTTTGAAAATATCAAGAACATCAAGCAGTCAAGTGACAAATATACAGATTATCAAAAAACTTGCAATCAGAAATGGCCGCAAAGTTTTCCGTCCAATCAGAGAAACCGACAGTCATTTCTTGTCTCTTGATGTATCTATGACATATACCAAGCAAACTGAACACTTGAACAGTATCAAAGGATAGATAGATCATCAATGATTTTACATAATTGAAAATGGCTGCCAAGGTTTCCATCCAGTCAGAGAAAACGGTTCGGTCATTCATTTTTAGTCTCTTGATGTACTGATGATGTATACAAAGTCTTGCACCAAACACTTGAACAGCACCAGAGGTATAGATTTTGCATAAATTAAAGATGGCAATAAAGTTTTCCACCTAATCAGAGAAATTGGTTGTCATTAATTGTAAATTTCTTGATGTATCGATGATTTGTAGTTTCATATGAAGCACTAAAATGGTATCTGATATAGATCATTAATGATTTTGCATAAATTAAAATGGTCGCCAAGATTTCCGCCCAATCAGAGAAACCAGTTCTGTCATTCATCGTAAGTCTCTTGATGCAATGATGTATATAGAATTTTACATCGACAACTTGAACGGTATCAGAGATAGAGATCATTAATGATTTTGCATAAATTAAAGATGGCTGCCTATCCTTCCCGTCATTCAGAGGAATTGATGTGGTTATTCATTGCGAGTCTCGTGATATATCGATGCTGTATACCAAGTTTCATATAGAACACTTAAATGGTATCGAAGATATACATCATTAAAAAATTTGCATAAATTAAAGATGGCCGCCAAGCCTTTCACCCAATCAGGGAAACTGGTTTGGTCATTCCTTTAAAGTTTCTTGATGTATCGGTAATCTATACCAAGTTTTAAACTGAACAGTGACATGGTTTCCGAGATACACAAGATTCATGGTTTCGCATAAATTACAGATGGCCGCCAAAGTTTCCACCCAATCGGGTCCAGATTCAATAAGGTTCTGGGTCACGACCATATGGATGTGCACGGCAAGTTGTATCGATAATCTATACCAAGTTTCACAATGAACAGCGAAATAGTTTCCGAGATACACAAGATTCATGGTTTCGCATAAATTAAAGATGGCCGCCAAAGTTTCCACCCAATCGGGTCCAGATTCAATAGGGTTCTGGGTCACGACCATATGGATGTGCACGGCAAGTTGTATCGATAATCTATACCAAGTTTCACAATGAACAGCGAAATGGTTTCCGAGATACACAAGATTCATGGTTTCGCATAATTTAAAGATGGCCACCAAAGTTTCCACCCAATCGGATCCAGATTCAATAGGGTTCTGAGTCATGAGCATATGGATGTGCACGGCAAGTTTGGTGTGTCTAGGGTAAGTGGTTCTAAAGATATCTTGGTAACGAGAAAGCTGTGATGGTTTCGCATAAATTAAAGATGGCCACCAAAGTTTCCAACCAATCGGATCCAGATTCAATAGGCTTGTGGCGGACCACCCAACAATCCTGCATACCAAATTTGAGATCTCTAGAAGCAACGGGTTGGCTTCTAGACCGGTCACAACAATTGTTGACGACCTTACGACCGGACGACCGGACGACCGACCGGACGCACTTGCCGACGACAAGACCCCACAGCCTTATAGGCTGAGGGGTAAAAACCGGAAGTGCACACGCCAACATCACAAACGTGGTCGTAAGGCAGACAAATTTTTACTGAAAAATTCATTCACTCAAATACTGTCGGAAGTATGATGGCCGAGAGGGGGCCATCGTCACTTCGCCATCGTACGTCAAAAAACAGAGCGATGGAGCGATAGAGCGATGGCGATAGAGCGATAGAGCGATGGCGATAGAGCGATAGAGCGATGGCGATAGAGCGATAGAGCGATGGCGATAGAGCGATAGAGCGATGGCGATAGAGCGATGGCGATAGAGCGATAGAGCGATGGCGATAGAGCGATAGAGCGATGGCGATAGAGCGATGGCGATAGAGCGATAGAGCGATGGCGATAGAGCGATGGCGATAGAGCGATAGAGCGATGGCGATAGAGCGATAGAGCTATGGCGATAGAGCGATAGAGCCATGGCGATAGAGCGATAGAGCGATGGCCATGTCCAACTTTAATTGGTAAGGGAAGACAACTCTGTCAGGCGCAGATCGCCTCCACTGCTCAACATGGCCGGGGAAATTAACCTAGATTAGATTGGACAATGGTTTTCGAAGCTGAAAATCAAGCATTTCTGTACGGGTGACAACATTTGCCAGCATATTAAGTTAATTTTGAATAGTATATCAATACGATGTGCTATTTTATTTTCCCAAAGAAAATGTTTTACTTGCTTCCAGTTTGATTTAAAAATGAGGGTTCAATTTGCATTTTCAGCCTATATCTTGCATAGGTTTACACGAAAAAAACGAAAGTAGCTCATTTTTAAAAGTTT